>JAUTXW010003750.1:847500-935000 GCA_030620095.1 Kuschelorhynchus macadamiae
CGTAAAATAATTTCTTTTAAACTCTTACAGCACAAAAAAACAACAGAATTCTCAAAGCACCTACATGTCTTATTTATAATATAGTAGCAGTCGATCTTAATACTCGTTGTCGTTCTATGTATGTGACTGGTGTATTATATTTTCACGTTGTGTTTGTTTTTAATGTAATATACAAAATGTCAGCTTTGTGTTATGTGTCTCATGTGTTACACAATTTGTAATAGCATTTAATGCATTTTGGATCTTTGTTTCTGATGGTAAGTTTATTTTTTGTAAATCGTATATATTTATTTAAGGTCAATTTTAATTTTAGACGTTATAAACCAGTTGAAAAAGTTGTACCAAAGTCAACGAAACGTCCTGGAAAAAAAAAATAAAATTATGTAACTGCCCACTACCTCGCAGTTTATTTACCTGAACCAAAATTCCCAAGAAAACTTTGCTGAAACATATATATATATATATATATATATATATATATATATATATATATATATATATATATATATATATATATATATAAAATATATATATATATATATATATATATATATATATATATATATATACAAATATATATATAAAATATATATATATATATATATATATATATATATATATATATATATATATATATATATATATATATATATATATATATATATATAAATCCATACCGGAAGCCCAAAAGAATGTTAAGTGAGGTGTAGTCCTCATTACACTATTTTTCCTACGATAACAAAAAATCTTCAGGACTTTTATTTACATTTCAACAGTATTGAAAAAGCTTTTCACCACGCCCGGGATAGGCGCGCTAGCCAAGTTATCAGTGATTCTTTTTTTTCATTTTCATAAGTGGTCATAGGAAAACGTCGTTACTACGTTTTTCTAAGGATATTTGAAATCAGGTTTTGTAAAAAAAAAACAATGAGATGTCAATAAATTTTCAAAGTTAACTAAAAGACGCTTTCTTATGCATGTTTTATTATTTATTACATGATATTAACAAAAACTAGACTGATTACAATATGTATACACGATATACCCATTATGAATAGTACTACAAACTGGAAATATAATGTTCTTACATTCACAAACATCAAAATGCCTAATACATTGATTTTTTCTAAAGGTTTTTTTATTAGGCATTCCTGGGATAAATTCCAATTTACAGCCCAATCATAATAGTAAGAGTACAAAAAAAACAGCATGAAACTAGAACATTATGCAAACGGTCAGTACCGGCGCTAGATAATATGAATCGGTAAACCAAAAAATTCAAAGACAATAATTGTAATATTATTAACATTAACTATTCACCGAGGGTTACGAATTTTCCAAGTCCTGCTTTCCTGTGTAACCTCTTTCTTGGAAAGGCCGGGCGCATGTTCGAAACTAGAAAAATTAAAATTAAGGTTATTCAAAACATTCTTCAGAATAGGACGATTTAATTTTATACAGTGCGGCACTTGTATTTTCTGGCTTTATAATAGATTAAATACTTCTTTTTGTGTATATTTTCTGATTAAAAATGTCAAAATGCCGACTGATAAAAAAAAATTAAATTGAAAAAAGGCAAAGTGGCACGCACATCTTTTCAACTTATCTATAATTCATCCTCGCAATATGGTTTCATTAAGATTATAAGATTACCCGTTTGTTAATGTGACAGAATCTAAATAACAAAGATTAAAAATTGTTGATACTAAAGTATTTTCTATCTCATTTAATTGAAATATTTTTAAGAGTGTGTGGGTCAATTACAGTAGTTTATTTATATTTACAGGGAATCTTATAAAAAAGAAAATTTTAATTTTATTCAAAATCAGAACGCTTTGTAAATACAAAAGTACAGTATTTGGCCTCCACGCTCATAAGAGAATTTCAATTAAAGATCACGTGAGGAATAAATTATTTTAGTTCTGTAAATTTTCTGAGAAGTTTTAATTTAAATACTTAGGTTTTGTCACATTTACAAATTACCGTCATTTTGAAATGGGAAAACTTAATGTTCTCTTTGGGAGTTCATTTAGGATAAAAAGACCTTTCAAAAGATGTAACCAAAACTCTACCCTTCATTCCATTTAATTTTTTCTCCAAAATGGCGCTTAACCGTCCACTCGCATATTTATATCATGAAACATGAATACAAAAGTGAAGCACTCGTGTTCTTTTATTTTGGGAAATCTAATTTAATTGTTATCGAAGTTATGGTTTTTTTCTATTAAAATATTAAGGTCTTACGAAAAACCTAATTTACCTAACGCCGGCGCTGAAAAATATTAATTCTAAATTGGAAATTATTGAATTAAATTACTAATAAGGCGTGTCAATCCCAGAATTAGTTATTTCCAACAAAATACGTTAAAATAAATGATATAGTATTTAGTCATCTTTAAACAACCAAAAAGGTATAAAAAATAAAAGACATCTAGTAAAATTTTCTTCTGCCGTTAAAATGTTTTCGGTAATTTTATATAAATGAAAAATTAGTTTGTATATGTATAAGCTATTGGATTGGGTTCATATTTTTTCTGTCTTCTCTAGTTGAACTGAAATTTGAGAATCGACTGTCCTCAGGATTAAAAATGTGTATGAGAGTATGAAACAATTTTAGACTAGATTAACGAATATCCACAAATCTCTTTACATCAACCATTCAAGCAGTATTTGACACGTTTTGCGATTACCCGCTACTTATAATAGTTATAAAAAATAGGCAATTTTTTATGTTTTTTAAAAGCTACTAACCTAATTTTCCAAAACCGTTTTCTCCAACCCCGATATTTACTTTTCCGGGATTGACAACCTTAATCGCTACATATTGCACAGACAAATATCGTTAATAAAAAAAAAATTGGTTTTCGATTGATATCCAAAGAATAATGTTAGTTAAATTTATCTACGGTTACAAAATATCGCTTTTATATAAAAATACATTGTTTCAAATGGATGTACTACTTAAAAATAGTTAAACAAAAAATACAACTGAAGCGTTTCGGTAAAACTATATTAACAAAAATATATAAACAATAATTATTGCTGCTACATAAAGTCGTCGAATTCGTCGAAGTCATTGGTGTAGTCATTAACATATGCAGATAATTGCTGCAAAAGAAAGAATAATTGTCAACAAATAAAAATATTATTAAAATATGTTAAGAAACAATAACAGGTAACAATTGTTTCGTGAAATAAATTGTGTTCAATAGTTGTGTTGCCCTCCAGTAAAGTCTAAGGCATATTTTTTAAATAAACCACATTTCTTCAAATTACAATTTTTTAATTTTAAAACATGTTTCCAACCTAAAAATGATTTATTTGAAGATGATAGAAAATGTAAAATGTTCACTAAACTCGTTCTATCGGACTTGTATTAATTGTCTTTATTATTTTGGTTTCACAACGTTTAACTATCTCCAATAGTTTTTAAGTGTAAACAGAGTACATAACTATCTCCAATAGTTTTTAAGTGTAAACAGAGTACACTTAAACAAAAACGTTGATTTCTCAAGAATTAATGGGGAAAGTATTTGTTTGGAACATATTTGTTTACATAATAAAAATATTAGCTACTTTTAATTTATATTAAGATATAATTTAAAACAAGAGCTTAAAAGTAGAAAAAAAAATATTTATAAAAAATATTGAATGAAACTAGTCATTAAAAGAAAATATGCTTCTAAGACACCATATATCTCCGAAATCAGCAATCAATTTGGTGCAAGTAACATAAAAGTCTTATGAATAAATGTATATTTAAAAGTTAGAATTTTAAAATTTATACTTGGCATCACTAAGCCTATACTGATGACGACGTCGATTTTAATAGCCCTTAATTACAATTTACTCAGTAAAAATGCTACTTTACTAAATCTTGATACCCCCGTGACGTTCGATGACTGGAATTTAAGTTAAACAACCTATAGAGACTGACTGAACTGAGTCTCTATTCGGACGCGAGAAAGAAAGCTTCGAAAATGCCAAATGTGATTTTAGCGAAACATCAGCAAAACTGTTCTTTTCAGAACGACAGTAGTGAACGGATGTACACCCGGAATGAAAACACATTATACATATATATATACATATATATACACATATATATATATATATATATATATATATATATATATATATATATATATATATATATATATAATAAAATACAACAAATTAACATAACAAAATCAAAGGAACCAAAATAAAATCTCATAAACTGTGTTTAACATTTTATCCAAGGGATACCCAGTAAATGGTCTCAATTAAACTGACTGAAGGTCTAATATACCCTGAAAAGTCCTTATGGAAGACCTGTGATACAAGGACACTACCATTTTGATTATCCATCATGTCCAGCTGAAAAGTCACAGGAAATTGAAAGTATCAGGTGAAATAATAAATTCGACGTCTCTGTAGCCTATATGCTTGATTTCATATCAATCTACTCAGAGGTTATTGAACTTTCCACCGGCTGTTTGCAATTTTTGCATTTCAGTCGCGTACTTTAAGTGGGGGCGGAAGCTATCGTTGGAGTAGGTTCTTTCTTTGAACGGCTATCCGTGTGTTGTGTGATACGTACGTCGCATCGTGCATGGTGCGATATGGAAGACAATAATACGGACGGGAATATGCAAATACCGTCAACTTCGGCTGTCCGTAATAACGTTGAAAATGTTGGAGAATTTAGTAAAAAGAGTGTGTGTGAATGTGTGGTGTGTGTCTCTAATAATAAAGGGATTTTCAACATAAAACTTCGCTGATAAGCTTCAAAAAATTTCTAAAGGAAGGGCAAAACCGCCTATGAAAAATTTAACCACAAAAATGAAAAACAGTATTTGACATTTTTATCTGGAAAAACAATACGAACAATTTAAATGGCTAACAGGATGTGAAAATATAAGTAAATTATTTTGTTGGCCATGTTTACTTTTTGAAAATGAAAGAGGTCTCTGGAATAAAACTGGTTTTTCCGATTTAAACAATTTCCATAAAGCTGTAAAAAGACACATTATGTCCAAAGTGCATTTGCAGGCCATCATAAAAGAAAAAGTCTTCAGCAAAACCAGAATTAACACACCCTTAATAAACAGTTGGAAATTAATCACCGCAAACACAATGAACTAGTCGATAAAAATAAGCAAATATTAAGAAGACTTATCAATGTTGTTTGTTTTCTCGGACAGCACGAATTGGAATTTAGAGGTCATGAAGAAACAAGGGTTTCTTCAAATAGAGGAAATTTTCAAGATTTACTTAGTTTAATGGCTAAATATGATGATTGCTTAAAAAATCATTTAGAGCAGTCTAGCGTTTTTCGCGGAACAGACGGTAGTATTCAAGAGCGATTTTTAGGTTTTAAGAATGTGCCCGAAAATCGTACAGCAGATGCATTATATACCGTAGTTTATAACGTTACTAAACAAATTAATGGAGAGAAAAAAATAGTTGCTCAAAGCTATGATGGAGCTGCAGTGATGGCAGGACAATTAGGGGGTCTGCAAGCTAAAGTTCGAGAAACTTTCCCAAGTGTTTGTCCATTGTTTTGCTCATAAATTAAATTTAGTTTTATCCCAGTCCATCAATCACACTAAAGAGTGTAAAGTATTTTTCGTTACTTTAAGTGGCATGGCTGCTTTTTTTTCCAAGTCAACAAAACGTACACAAGCTTTGAACTCCATTGTCCACAAACGATTGCCCAAAGTAGCTCCTACTAGGTGGAAGACTTCGGTTAACAGTATCTGAAAATCGTGAATCGCTGATTGAAGTATTTGAGAATATAATAGAAAATAATGAAACGAGGGACTCACAAGCAATACATAGTTCGAGGG
Source organism: Kuschelorhynchus macadamiae (assembly GCA_030620095.1). Lineage (NCBI taxonomy): Eukaryota > Metazoa > Arthropoda > Insecta > Coleoptera > Curculionidae > Kuschelorhynchus > Kuschelorhynchus macadamiae. The sequence goes on from JAUTXW010003750.1 coordinate 853,332, forward strand.
GGTTTTTGGACTGTTGGAAACGAGATTTTAATTTTAATTATTTGTTGAACACATTTTCAGAAATATTTCCATCCTCGGACAATGTTTTTAATATATTTCAAAGTAAAACAAATGATATTGCTATTTGCCTAAAAAAAGTGGATGATTTTAAGTCCATGTTAAGCCAAAAAAGAGACAACTTTGACCTATTTTGGGAGAAAACGATGACGTTAAATGTAGAGCCACAAGCCAAGCGTCTTCGAACAGACAAGGTCGGAGATGTTCAAACATCATACAGACGCCTCTTATGAAATAATCGATCAAATTCAGCAACAAATAAACTATAGATTTAAAGGTTTAAATGGTTTTAAATTCCTCGAGCTCTGAAATTTTGATGCATTTAAAGGAAAAACTTTTCCAGAAGAAGGGTGTAAATCTCTTCTTCTTCATTATGGCCAGTTCTTTGGCCGAGTGTTAATGCGCTGAACTAAAAGTGATTTACGAAACTGATGACATTAGCGCAAAAAAGAATGCTAAGGAACTAATGCAATTTTTAAAAGTCAAGGAGCTGGAAGATGCCTACACTGAAGTGTTGAAATTGTGTGAATTAGTATTGACAATACCTGCTACAAGTCCATCAGTAGAACGCAATTTTTCACAACACTTAAACATATAAAAAATTTCGTGAGAAATTCAACGGGGCAGGAGAGACTTTCGCATACATCACTGTTGTCCATTAAAAATAAACTTCTCCAAAATATGTCATCGACGTTTTTATGATGACGTCATTGACGAATTTGCAAAAATGATCAAAGAATCGAATTACATTACAAATAGGTAAGTTTCTAAAAATTGCTTCCCTTTCTTAAAATTTCACCGCACGTCCCCACCTTCTACCATTTTTGTTTGCCTTACCCATTCTCATAACATTTTCAATTCAAGCAGAATTGTTGCTACAAGAATTTAATAAAAAATTGGCATCTTCCTTACCCTTGTTTTATTTAGGTAGATTAAATAGCATTTAGTTATTAATTAATTAATTATAGAATTAGATTTAGACTCCTGCACTTTACTTATCTCCTATCTTACTAAATCCAAGCTCACTATAAATTGAATACTGAAGCAGGAGGTCAGACAAAGTGTAAAAGCTTTTAATCTTAATATTTTTTAATTATTGTCTTTTTTTGTGTTTTATTTTCCTCTTATTTTCATCTATTTTGACATTTGGGGCCTGGTTGTTAATACCACTATATCTAGTGTACCTTGTCCTTTTGTGTAATAACGACTGTTTGTATTTTTTTTATCTTTACACAATAAATGTTTTTGAATTGGAATTTGTAAGGCCCCGAACATCAACTTTTAAATCTTAAAGGAATTTCAGTTGGCATTTACCTTTCCATAATTCTAATTTCCAAAGCACCGAGACCAAAGCATACCTTGTAAACATTTCTGCTGCAGCTTTCACGACAAACAATAATATTTGGATTTTGTTCATTTTTCTTACATTTAAAACAAACCATCTCGTGAAGTAAACTCGTTCTGTTGGACTTGCACATTATCTTTATTATTTTGGTTTCACAACGGTTCGAATGGTAACTATCTCCAAACGTTTTTAAGTGTAAACTACACAATCTGGTTTTATTGACTTCTGATTAAAACTATAGGACTTCAAGGACCCCTTCAAATTGCATCCAGTTCAGGTTTTGTCAGATGTGCCCCAGGGCTTTTTCTCTTCAACATATTCATAAACGAAATTCATAAATACTTTAAACATAGTGATTACTAACTATTTGTTGAAGCTCTACTGTAAACTACTCTAGATGTAAATAATGGTATAAATTTGAATCCAACCAAGTTCCACCCTATGATCTTTAGTTGTATTAGGGACATGATTCCTATTACATATCATATTGACAGATATGATCTTCAAACCTTTTCAGAGGTTAGCGAACTGAGAATAACGTCAGACACTGCACTTGGTTATATAGAACATATTTCCAAAATAATTATTTTGGAAATATTTTTAAGTATTTTTTATATTTTAAAGTATTTATGAATTTCGTTTATGAATATGTTGAAGAGAAAAAGCCCTGGGGCACATCTGACAAAACCTGAACTGGATTCAATTTGAAAGGGTCCTTGAAGTCCTATAGTTTTAATCAGAAGTCAATAAAACCAGATTGTGTAGTTTACACTTAAAAACGTTTGGAGATAGTTACCATTCGAACCGTTGTGAAACCAAAATAATAATGATAATGTGCAAGTCCAACAGAACGAGTTTACTTCACGAGATGGTTTGTTTTAAATGTAAGAAAAATGAACAAAATCCAAATATTATTGTTTGTCGTGAAATAAGGTACACTATATAAAACTTTTTACACTCAATTCAAATATGTTTTCAGATTTTTTCCATCACGCATAGTTTTATAGTGACAAGGCCTTTAATTTTTGAAATATATATATATATATATATATATTTATTTTTTTTTTTTTTTCATAAATAAGCATACAAGAACGTCAGCTGTACAATAAAAAATTGTCCTCAAAATGTAGTTATGTGGCATTTTCGCTTGTATTTGGCTTCAGGTATATCCCTCTTGAGTGTCCAGCAATAGTCTGCCAACATACTGGGACTCCACTTCCCCTGGTAACACTTTTCCATAGTAGAGATATCCTGATGGAATCTTTCTCCATGCTCGTCACTGACTGTCCCAAGATTTTTCGGAAAAAAATCCAAGTGTGAGTGCAAAAAATGGATTTTTAAACTCATGTTACATCCCATTTTTTGATAGCAATTTAAAAGATCATTTACAATTTCCTGATAGTTTTCTGATTTGTAATTTCCCAAAAAATCGGTGCAAATCCTGGTAAACGATAGCCATGCTTTTTTTTCAAATGCATTGAGTTCTGAAATAAATTTGTCATCCTTAAGCAGTTCTCTGATTTGAGGTCCTACAAATATACCCTCTTTGATTTTTGCTTCGCTGATTTTAGGAAACTTATTTCTTAGGTACGCGAATCCATTACCCTCTCTATCCATACCTTTAACGAAATTTTTCATTAAGCCAAGCTTAATATGCAAAGGGGGTAGTAAAATTTTCCTAGGATCTACAAGGGGAGGATTTACAATGTTCTTATTCCCTGGAATCAAAGATGTTCTTTCTGGCCATACTTTCTTTGTGTAATGGTTTTTCTTGTCTCTGCTGTCCCACTCACAAAGGAAACAACAATACTTTGTGTAACCAAGTTGCATTCCAAGTAGAAGCGCTACAACTTTCAAATCACCACATATGGCCCACTTAAAGTCTTTATAATTAATTTTGTCCAACAGAAGCTTCATGTTGTCATATGATTCCTTCATATTGGTAGCATGAGCCAAAGGAACGGACGGAAACCTGTTTCCATTGTACAGTAGAACCGCCTTCAAGCTGACTTTGGACGAATCGATGAACAATCGCCACTCATCTGTTTTATATTCCTGCTCAAGTTCCCGCATTACAGATATAACATCATGACAGAACACTATCCCATCTTCAATGGAAAAGAAGTCACTGAATTGCTGGTGACGACTATGATAAAACGAAACTTTAGTTTCCTTCTGAAGGAGATTCCAATTCTTTAACCTAGAACCTAAAAGTTCGGCTTGCTTCTTAGACAAGTTTAAATCTCGTACAAGATCGTTCAGATCCCCTTGACTTAACAAATGTGGCTTATTTGAAAAATGACCTGGGTCAAATAGCGGATCAGATTGCAAATTTGTTTCTGCCCTGTTTACTTCTAAAACATCTTCCGACTCATCATCACTCAGAATCATATGCTCCGGAGGCTGTGGTACAGGTAGCTGATCACTGTGAGGTACTGCTCTTATTGCCGATGGTAAGTTTGGATACTTGACAGTGTGTTTGGATTTTGATGTTATTCCAGTTATATTTGTTAAACAGAAATAACAATCCGAGCTATGATCTTTAGGGTCTCGCCAAACCATAGGAATAGCAAATGCCATATGACGAGTTCCTTTTGCCCAGGCTGTGAGAGTTTTAACACAAGTAACACAACAAATATGGGGGGCCCAAGGTTTATCTTGATCTCCTATTTTACAGCCAAAGTACTGTTCGTAGCATTTTTTAATCAGAGGTGTAAATGAACGTTTTTGGAATTTAAACGTTAACTCACCGCAGATATAGCAGAAACTGTTTGGGTGATTTACACAATTTCTAGGCATTTTGTGAAAACACGGTATTTTGGTATACACCAAAAATAAAACACAACTGAATAGTTCTAAATTCCGGATTGCACACGAGACACGATAAACGCGCTTGGTAAAGTCTAACAAACGACTAAGCCGTTGGACGTCCGTCATAGGTGTATAAAATGGCTACGTGTCGTCGGCAGCAGCGGCGGCATAGACTATATTATATTACCTGTATAATAAAATGTTCTCTTATCTGAACTTTATTATGCTAAATAGATAATAAAAACAGGTAGTGTACTGCAAAATTAAGTATTTGTGCACTATATTGAGCTGCTACGTGTATTATAATTTAATATACTACCTGTATTATATTTTATACTGGAACATAAAAACTGTGGGTGATAGAAAAATTCTAAAAATATATTTGGTTTCAGCGTACAAAAAAACACCAATTGGCAAATTTCTTGTTAACAGTGTAATCAATAAAACTATTATACTGTTCACTGGCCACATTTAGAATATGCTTCAAGTGTATGGTCAACTTTCTATAAAGTCTATAACAAAGAACTGAAAAAATACAGCACACATTTTTTTGATATTTGGCAATCTGGTTTATCCAGATGGCCAATCTACTATAGATGTACTGAATATTTTTTAAATATAAAAACACTATAGATACATCATGTATAAAAAGACCTAAAACTTTTTTTAAACATAATTAATGTAAATGTGTCCTATCCTGACCTTTTGAGCAACTTAGATCTATACATTCAATCAAGGCAAACCAGACTGGTTCAACCCATCCATGTCCCGAGCCGTAGAACAAACTATGCATGCATTTTACAGTTTCATCCAGACTTGGTAATGAATATTCAGGGCCCTTAGACTTCTTTGTAACACGTGGATTATTTTTGTGCAATTAAAGTCGTCTATTACCTTTTTTTTTGCTTCTTTTGATTTTGTTATATATTATTATGTATATACATTTATATTTATGCACACTGTATACTTTTTTGTAATTTTGGAAATTTTTTTCTGTAAATAAATAAATGTATTAAAACTATGTTTTTATTAAATCTCCATTTGATTAGCTTGCTCCCTAAAATTAAGAATAGGATAGATGTGTGCTGAAAGTGGTAAATGCAACATAGAAAATTGATAAAAATTCTGTCATAAGAGGCAGTGTATTCCTATTGACCATATTTATGTCAGGAGGAAAACATTCTGACACATAAATATGTAGAAGCCTCTTATGGCAGGGTTTCTTTTAATTTTCTAATCTTTAAAAAGTATCAAACCTGGTATTCTTTATAATTAAAAGAAACACATTTAGGAAAAAATGTTATATAAGGTGGTCTATTTAAAATAAATATTTTTTCTTACTTTTTAATCGTGATTTGTTAATTTGATGGTTGTGTTAAAAAAACTTTTATATTTAACAATCTTGTTGCTTTCATCTTCTAGAATACAGCGTCAAACCTCGTTAAAAATATAAACAGAAAACCTGTACATTATGTTATTGGTTAGTTATTGCATTCATATATACAGGGTGTTTCACTTAAAACTCCAAACGCCGTTTTCTCGGGTATTCACGGGATATCACAATTTGGTAACAAACGTTAATTTGATGGGGTAAATTGTAATTATTATCGACCACGTCTTCACAACTATGGAGTCGCGAAGCACGCCAAGAAAAACAAAACAACTGAAAAACCTTTAAAAGAGTCAGATTTCAAAAATATTTCTGTTATGCATTAATAGATTACAATACTGGTTATAGTAAGGAGTATACAGGGTGTTTAACTTAAATAAACGTCACAAACTAACGGAAATATCAAAATTTAGTAAAGCAGATTTTTAACTAAGAGCTAAAAAATCGACGTCATCAGTATGTGTCGCGACGCTAAAAATAAACAAAACAATTTGTATAAACTTTAATCGCCGTATTCGCTGAAAAGGTTTGAGTTAGACCAGATCTAATTGTCATGACAACTGAAACTGTTAGTTTACCAGTTATGTTTTGGTTACGTCACTGTCATTTTATAATTCTGACATTTGGATAAATTATTTGTTCAGTTGTTGTTTATGTCATTTTAAACCTGTAATTGTCAAGTTTGACATGGTTTAAATTTAAACCTCTTTAGTGAATACGGGTGTAAAAGTCTACATTTTAAATATACCTTTATATTTTTTGTTACTTGCATACTGATTTCTGAGATATAGCATGTCCTTTAGAGGAATATTGATTTTTTTTCAATTACTTGTTTTCAATATTTTTTTTCTACTTTGTTTTAAATGAGATCTTAGTATAAATTATATAAAAGCAGCCAGGATTTTGTTTATAATTTAAACAAATATGTCCCAAAAGATAGACTTTCTCCATTAATTCTCGAGAAAATAACGTTTGAAATTTAAGTAAAAACCCTGTATATCTTAGTAACCAGTATAATTATCAACTTGATGCAAATTGTCTTAGAAATAGATGTATTTTTGAAACCTGATGCATTTAAGGTTATTGCGTTTGTTTTGTTTTTTCCTTGTCAGCGCGTTTTTTACCGAATTTTGATCTACCCGTTAGTTCCCGAGAAGTGTGGAGTTTCTAGTGAAACACCCTGTATACCCAAATGTGACATCTATCTATCCAAATACTGTTTAGTGTCATACAATTTTACTTAATACTTTTCTGTTTCTTATATTTGAAATATCATCTAAGAAATGAAAACTTTAAAAGTGAATAGAGAATAAATAAAAATATGAACTGTACTTACATTATCACCTTCTAATTTTAACTTGGCTTTTCCCTTGCCCTTATTTTTCTTCGCCTTATCACCTTTTTCTATTTTCTGTTTTTCTAAGAATAAATTATCTAGAGTGTTCTTAATTTTTTTAATATCCGAGGAGTTCACTAAAACAAAAAACAGTATTAATATTTTTTTACTGAATTAAATCAAAGTGGTTAAGATACGAGAATCAGCAGGTTCAACATCATACAATCAAACATGATTGTAACAAAAAGGTTGCTTGTGTTTTTTTACTTCCAAAGCTCAATTCAACTTGACAGATCCAAGACCTTTCTAGTACAGAATCATATCCTTTCTTAAACAAGGGAAAGTCAAAAAATATTTTAATGTCATGAAACAAATATGTTTTGACAATAAACAAAAACAATACAATTAGTTAGAGGAAAAATTAATAATATTAAAAAATTAAATTAAAACTTAAAAAATATAATATAATTTAACTCTCATTATAGCCTCATAATTAATGAGATGATGAATGGTGTGGATCAATTTGATATATTTAAAATATTTTAAAATTGTCTAAAATTTTAGTGCTGGTATATATATTTTAACTGTGTTGTTTTGTATATTCTTCTGTTGCATGTACTACCTTCTACTTATTATCACCTCATTTTTTTGTAAATTTTTATCTATTTTTTCTTTCCTTTGCTAATAATTACTTAACTTGTACAGCGTTCGTAAAATGTGTTATGAAAAGCTAACCTAACCTAAAGATAAAACATTACATTACTCACTAACAGCACATAAGTTCCTTGCCAGTTCTTCTGTGAAATTAACATACTCATTCCCATGCCTAGACAAAGGTGTTAATTTTTTGGTCAGGGAATCAGCAAACTCTTCGAATTCCTCCTTGGTGGAGGGCAATTTAAGGCAGCCAATTTCTTCATCTTCATGACTTTTATCGCCAAACGTGGTTTCTAGTGCTAATTTTAAATCGGATTCTTTTTGCATTCTGAGTTTTTCTTCAGGTGAAATTTCTTCATCTTGGTTTAGTCGCTTTTCAAGTTCCTCTCTTTTTTTAGCCTAAAAAAAGTAAAAGGTTTGACTTTCCAAAAATTGTTTGCATCAAAATGACTTTTTTTTAACTTTATTTAATTTTTACTAAGTATTCAGTTAACATATTAGACAGGGTTAGTATAGGTAGAATAAGTATAATATTCTGTTTTTTTTTCCTTAGAAATGTCTAAAATAAGAAATAAGTCTCTATCTAGTTATAAATCTGTTTAAATGTAATAAAATAGAAGTAAATAATGCATCACAATATTATATTCTTTTGAAAAAACTGGACCAATTACTTTTAGAAATTGGCACATTTGAACAGGTGTATAACTATTATGCTCAGAGAAGCAGTGTATGTGATTTCAATTTTTACGTGGGGAGAAGATAGTTTGCACCAATGTCCAAAAAAGTTTTATTACGTATTCCAATGACACTAGATGTGATGAAGGACATAGCCAATTTGTACTCGCAGTATTTTCGTGAGGTCTATGGCTATGTAAATTGCCCCATGCTCTAATTCAAGTCCAACAAGATAAAGAATATCTCTCTTTGACAGGTATATCCTTGCTGAAGTTTTTGATAAAATGTATAATCTCTCCAATAAAATGACTATGGGACCTGACAATATCTCAAATGTTTTTGTGCGCAGGGTCGCATTACCCATTAGGTCCGAGCCTAGGGTCCGTCGAAAAAAAGGCCCACCACCATGCTGAATCAAAAATCGTTTATATAATTTTTCTTGTTTCATTGTATCAGAAAAGTAGGTAATTTATTTTATTTTTATATCTTATTATATTGAAGAAGGGTATAAGCTTCTGCTATATGAAAGTGAGAACTTTTTTTTTGGTCGTCACTTTCCCTCGGGCTTGGGGCCCGCAAATATGTAGTAAAGTAAGTAATTTCTCGTAGTTTTTTATCTTATTATAATGAAAAATGGTATAAGCTTCTGCTATATAAAATAAAGAACATTTTTTTTTGGTCGTCACTATGCCATAATATGTAGTAAAGTAGGTAATTTCTTGTATTTTTATATCTTATCTTATTTTAATGAAGAACGGTATAGGCTTCTGCTATATGAAAGTGAGGACTTTTTTTTTCTGGTCGTCACTTTCCCTCCAGCTTGCCGAAATTTTTTAACGATTTTTTCTTCAAAATTATGAAACATTAAAATTTGAAGTAGAAACCCAAAAATGAATATTGTATATGTTGACAAAATGGATTCCAGAAGAGTGAAAAATATTAACTAGGCATTAAAATATTATACCTTAAAATTTCAACTCCACCCAATCCAATAAGTTAAAAGTGTTTAAATTTTACCTCTTGCAGGTTCTCCGATAAGACCATCCTATTGTTCAATACTTTGCCTAATTTCTGTAATGATTTTTTATTGAAAAGCGAGTTCAAAAGTAAAAAGTAAAACTTATTTGGATTTAAATAAATAAATTGAAGAGTAACTTAATGCTTAATCAAAGCAAAATAATATCCCACTGCACTATACCTCCTTTTCCGCTATTTTTTCTGCTAAAGTTTTCTTTTTAGTTTTTTTCACATCAGCTGATTTCTTCTCCTCATCTTCTTTTTTCTCATCATCTTCATCTTCCCAGCTTTCCTACATAGGAAAGATAAATATTTAATGAAAAAAAAAAAAATGTTAAAATAGAGAAAAAATATATAAGATATCTGGTATGAAGATTTAACCATAACCTCATATTGTCTAATTGCCTAACCAGATTGAAATGTAGTCGATAAATTATTGTCAAACATGCTTATTAACACTACCATCCTGGTTTTGTAAATATAATTAACCCAAATATTTGAATTATGTCAAATTTTAAAAAATCGAAAAACTGCACAATTTTTGTGACTTTTCAATGCAAAACCTATTTATATTATAAGGTTTTTGAGAGAATACAGAAACAAAATTACGTGCAGTGTGCAAACTCACCTGATTTTTCTGAATATGTCACAGTCTATGTAGGTATCCTCTTGTTTTATGACCACATAAAAAAAAGCCTAACCTGAGCTTACCAATTAACAGTCTGATAATTACAAAACGCGATTACACACAAAATTATGTGTATGGAAATGCACAAAAGCATAGGTAGTGTAGAGATCTACACGGTTATCAATAATGCACTAGGCTACTTACATTTGTTAGACATTTTTCAGAGATAGTTTAAAATTTGTACAGTAGTTTTAATCATGATGCCTTTGGGCAGTCGTGATCCAGCACCTAACCTGATACTGATCCACCTAATGCCTCTACACTCCAGCACACAACCTCTTCCTAATCAGGTATAATTCACCTATTAACATTGTTAGTATGGCTAATTTTGAAGCATTTGATATTTTATATAGCTGGAAGTTGTTCAGCAAAATAGGAAGAAAATATTTCAGTTACTAAGTTAAGTTATAATTATCAACAACAAAAAACCTTCAATCCACAATGTTAAGACTTAAAATAATATTTTTTTAATTTCCAAAGCTACTTACATTTGCACATAGGCTTTGGAAGGTGATTAACTAGCAAAAAATAAAAAGGATTATAAGGTGCATGTTCTTTAAATTTTTACGTAAAAGTGAATGTGGCTAAAGTATTCTCAAAAACTGTTGTTGTTGCAGGTTTTAGGATTATTTAATGATCTTAAGTCATTAGGGAACAAATTATAAAGCTTAGCTCCTAAACAACTTAGAAATCTTGATTTTTTATTAGTATACTAGCTGGAATGTATAAAACTACATGGACATATTATATATTACAAACGCATATTAAGAATGTCCTGACTGTACAATAATTCAGTTGGATGGAACTTGTTTTCCTTTTTAAATATAACCTTTAGAATATAGTTTTGTGTAACATTTAACTGCTTTAGGGAATTTGTATAGAATCCATGCCAGGCTACCAATCTATATCTAATTAATGATTCTACAAATAACTTTCTAAACAAAAATCAATAGTTTTTGTCTTAAAATTTCAATAAGATATAGAATTTATATATTAACTTATGAAGATTATTGCTTGATTTTACATGTATAATCCATTTGAAATGTTTATCAATATGGACCTCTAAACTAGTATAGTTTGGTCTACCTGCTGTGAAAAGGCCATATATTTATTTTCTGAATATTTATGGCCAGTTTAAATGAGTCAAGCCAGTTTTTTATTGTCTGAATTCCCAATCCAGGATGCCAGGATGATCAAAAACAGCAACCGAATCATCAGCATATGAGATAACAAAACGATTATGCAGCCCAATATCCATTAAAGATTTAATATACAGATTAAATGACAAGGGACCCAACACTGTCCCTTGTGGTACCACTATCTGAACAGACAAAACATCACTGAACACATTGTTAATCTTCACCATTTGTTTTCTGTTAAGATAACTCCTGAAGACATCCAGTAGAGCTTTATGTGGCACAATGTCAAAAGCCTTCACAAAATCCAGAAATACTCCCAGGCATACTTTATTTTTGTCAAGATGCATGGTAATGGTTTTTACAAGCTCATAAATAGCATTGGAAGTGCTCATATCCTGTAGAAAACCTTACTGGTTAGGAGATAGAATAAGGTTGTCATTCAGATATTATTCAAAATTTTTGCCAAAGTTGCTTATAACACTGATAGGTCTAAAGTTGCATATACTTGTTCGATCGCCCGCCTTATGAATAGGTCATATGATAGTCAACTTAAAAGGAGAAGACACAATTCCAGAAATGATAATATATTTTAAAGGTTCAAACAGATAAAAATGATATTTCTTGAGCAAGGAAGCAGAAATTACCATCAGCACCAGGTTCCTGCTTTGGAGCAAGTACTGTTTTGGGATTATTTTTTGACTATTCTCAATTGAAGCAATTTCTATGTTCGTCGTGTCGTTCGGCTGCTGGACTTTTTTTGTGCTTCAAATTTGTTTAGTTTCTTTGAGATTTTTCTTGAATTGATCACTTTTTTGTTCTTTCAATTAACAGCTTCTTTATCAAAAGCGCCATGCCGCGTTTCCACTTTCCACAAGTGGGCTTATTTTTTCTTTCCATGTAATCTCATTAGATATATTTAGACTGGCCAAAGAAAAGTGTACATAGGTGTCTATAAAACTTTTATCTGTGTTTTTGTAAATCATAATTTTGAATTGAATATTGTTCTGCTCTATTAAATTAGTTTTAGAAGTGGTTTAGTTTTTTAAAAATTAGTTTAGTTATTAGTTAAACAGCTGTTTTCTTAATTTACAGAAGAAAACCCCAGACAAAAATGGGTTATTCTCTAGAATCAGATACAAAGAAAATTTTTACTGAATAAATTGTTTATAAATATATAAATAATAAAGAAGAGCCATTGACTGAGTCACATATTGATCACCATATCTCTAGAACTGTTAAAAATGAAACATTTCAATTAGACATGGACCGTTTTTTGTGATGTTGAAAAAATTTTTTTCTTTAAGGATTTATTTTCAATCCATCTTGGAATAAGTGAGATTTTTAAGACGATTCTTTCGTCAATGGTTTTCAAAAACTATCAGCGAAAACTACTGGATTTTTCCAAATTCCACCTTTAAGAGGGTAAAATGGTTGAAATGTGTTTTTATTTTTTTTACAATATCCATGTAACTAAATGTAATTTTGAAAAGATATCTTTATCAATTTAATTATCTTAAAATATCAGCTTTTTAGTCCGTTTTAGCAGATTGAGATCATTAGAGGTTGTTACAACCTATAAACTTAACGGTATTGCTTTAAAAGACATATCTATGATTAAATTACTGTAAATTAGTTTATGAATCATTATGAGATGATCAGTTATGGAATATTCCAATATTGTTTGGACTCCCTTATTACAATGTTCACATAGTGTCTTGAAAAATAAAATAAATTAATTGCGATGTTTGCTCTGATGAAGATATAAATAATTCTGTCGGACACTTGTATCTCATATTAGATTACACATTGAATACTTTTGTTCCATTGACATATTATAGACCTTCGACGTACCCCAATTGTTTTCACAAGCTCATAGGAGACCAACAGGAAAACTGATACAAACTATCTAAATTACTATGCACTTAGATCTCAGTGTAAGAGACTAAGTAGTGAATGTCATAGTGATCATGTCAATTGTGTTGAGAACACTCTACAGATCGAACCAGAATCCTTCTGGAAATATGTATGTTCAGCTAAAGACTGGTCATCTTATCCAAGTGTTATGTGCTATCAGGGTAAAACTTCTGATGATGATTCTCAGACTGTTGACCTTCCCAATTTTTATTATAACAAGAATGTGAACTTACATGACTGTGGTATTGAGTTATCAAAAGTGTTTCATTCTGTATGTTCAATAGAAGGTTCATTTGCTAGTAGCACTGGCCCAGATAATATCTCACCATATTTCATAAAAATGTGTATTTATACATTAACTAAACCAAATTCATGTTTATTTAATTTATCTTTGTCTACAGGTCTTTTTCCTCACTATTGGAAGAGTAGTTTCATTATTCTCATGCACAAATCAGGTGTAAAAGATAATGTAGAAAACTAGTGGGGTTTCCATTCAATCCACCCTTCTAAAACTTCAAATTTTTGCCAGATCGATCTACCATTTGAAATTTGCTTTTGTATAACTATCACATCACAAATGCCCTTAAGGCATGGGCAGATGGATTCCATCTACATGGATGTTTTAAAGGCACTTGACAGGGTCTGCCATATCCTGTTTATCGAAAAACTTTATCGAAGCACTTTAGGTATCTGTGGTAAAATGTTGAACTGGCTCAAAAGTTATATCATAAGTAGTCATATATCCAAATTAGTGCAAGTGAAGTCTCGGATTCCACAAGGATCTCATTGTGGGCTACCTCTTTTTTGTTTGTTTAATAATGATATCCTGTCAGATGTAAAACATGCATTCAAGGGGTTTTAATTTTTGCTGATGATTTAAAAAAAATTATGGCAGTTAGTACTATAAATTGTATTAACATATAATGCAGAAATGTTACAGAATGGTCTTTAGAAAAATGTTTCACGGTGTAACAAAAACATATATTTGAATACCCAAAAATGTTTAACAATTACCTTTAGTAGGTCTAAAACGCCCTTGGAATATAATTACTATATTGGAAATGATTTTTTTTTAACTAGGTAATCAAGTGCAATACTTGGTTGTTCTTTTTGACAACATATTCAAGCTATTGTAAGTATAATAAGTATACTGCATTGGTTAAAAAAGTTCAGAATACATTTTACCTAGATTAACTTATAAATGACGATGACCTTCGAAGATATTTAAAAACTAAAACCCTAGAAAATCATAGAACATTTTTTTTTTGTTAACTTATTTATTCAAAATTCTATATGGTAGAGTAGACAGTGTTGTTTTCACTGGTTTCACTCAATGTTTCAGGGAGAGCAACTAGACAAAATATAACTTTCGCAGGACCTAGTCACTCTTCTAACTTTGGTTACTCTTCTCCAATGTCTTGCATGTTAAGGGTTGGTATTCAGTTTGATCTGGATTTAAAAAGGAGTATGAACAGTTTTAAGTTCCAAGTTCGCTATTCTATTAGTAAAGAATAGTATCTTTAATATTGTTAATGCATGAGCTTTATTGTTAATTATTATTGGTTATTTCTATACTTATTATGTCATAGTTGCATAGACATAACCTAAATTATTCTATTGATTTTGTTATTTGTAAAAAGGGTTTTTCCTATAAATAAATATTTTAGTTGAATAAGAGTGGTATTGATTGAACTATTAATAAATCAAACTTAAAATTTTAAACAATCACATAAGGAGTCTAGAATGCCTTTCTTCCTTGCAAGTAAATTGTTTAATCCAATCAACAGAATGGCACATAACGTTAACACTTACAATGAGCAGAGGTTTTGATGATGTCGCTTTAAATAGATTTAAGTTGGATGTAAAAGAATTATATTAGGAAAATAAATTGTATATTATTAATATTAAAGCTTGTAAATGTGAAAACTTTTGAATAAATAAATAAATAAATATAAATGTGTACCCGAAAAGATGATTATTTGGTCCATGGCTTTTAAAAATAATTATCTAAGAACAACTTCTGAATTTTTCGAAAATTTACCCATAAGAGGGTAAAAAAATCAATTTATAATTTTTCAATATTAAAATCAAAATCATTTTATTTCTTGCAGAAAATTAATACATGGGAGGGTATTCATTTATCCCACTAGTCAAAGAGAGTAGTTTCATTAAAAATGTTTAATTGCTACAATACAAAATATAAAATAAAAATAGTGTATATACCAAGTCAACATGATATAAACAAAATAAGCATAATATGCATGCAAAGCACAAATAATGAATACTATAACAACAAATATAAAAATAGAGGCAATATTGACATTTACGAGGTCATTTTTAACACCTGGCCAGTTAGAGTGCATTTGTGTGAGCCAGACATTTAAAACATTCACTGACAGAATAGAAAGTGCTTTCTATAAGCAGCATTGTAAAATTTTCTAATTTTTTTTTCTGGTAAATGTTTTTTCAACTTTATTGGAGCACTTTATTCCCATATAGGTAGGAGAGTTTTATCTTTCATTTTTATGAGAGGATTGGATACAGCTACTTGAATTTTTGTAAGAAATCTTAAATAGTTGGTTTTATGAAGGTAGGTTACATTAAGAATCAAGCCATTGTTATCACAACACACATAAGATGATGGCAAATCTTGGGGAGGGAATGGATCGTTGAGGGATTCCGAGTTTAGTTTCCAGGGTATCAGATTTTCTACCATCTATGTTAATAGTTTGAGTGCGACCTGATTGACCAATCATGAGAGTTTCGTCTATTCCTCCACCATACAATTTTAGTAAAGAAAAACCATGATCGATTAGTTCAAAGGCTCGGCTTAGATCAAAGGACAGGCAGAGGATATTTCTTATCATTTAGAGATTGACAGATAAATTCTAAACACTCTAAGATAGCTGTGTTTGTGAATTTTTCTTTGTAAAGCCATTTTAAGCTCACAACAATATTCCATGGTGTTCGAGGAATCTTACAAGTCTTCCACTGTAGGCACACTCAAAGACTTGAGTTAATTAATAACTTTTCCCTTTTCTCTGATAAGATGCGACAACAATTCTTATGATACAAGATTTAAAACAAACCTCAGGACTGAAAAACAAATTTTACATTTGTACAAAGAAATGTTCTATTTAACATAATTAAGGTCTGGAATAAGCTCCCTCTTCTTTTGAGGCAACAGCCATCTGGTAGGTTTTGCACAGGCTTAAAGTGTTTTTGAAGGAGAGAGCATACTACAGTCTGAGAGAATTTTTTGAGGATGTTAACACTATAAATGAGGCACTGCACTAAATATCAACTTGATCCTTTATAGACTATTTTTATTATAAATTTTACATTTTAGCTGAATGTAAATGTTGATTTGTTTTATGTTTTATTATAATCTTACTGTCTTAAAGTTTATTTAGCTGTAGGTATTTCTAGTTTTCAGACTTATTGTGACATGATTGATACCCAACCAATTGGGGTCTTAGCATAAGTATTACCTTGTAATATATTAAAGAATTGAATAAAGAATTAACTAACTAACTATTTTTATATAAGTAGAAATAAATAAAAAAATATATAATTAAAGGCTAAACAAAAATTGTTAATACAAATTTAGAAGGGGAGAATTGTTAATATCAAATTGGTCATTTAAAATAAGGTCAGACTGTACCAATACTCCCCTTCTAAATTGGTATTAATAATTTTTGTTTAGTCTTTAAATTACATATTTTTTTTACTTATTTCTATTTATATAAAAATATAAATATGAATTAAAACTCAGTAGTATGTCTAGACCAATTTTATGTAAATTACCTGCACTTATTATACCCCTTAGATATATTAGGCAATTAAGTTCACATCCATTTACTATATTATTTGTTCTTATAAATTCAAAATTCCCATATTTACATTACCCTATGTCTACTATTTATGGTTTGTTCTGGTAAATGCTATATTTTTCAGTTTTTTATATTGCTCAACCATTATATTTAAATAAGTTTTATTGCGATGTACCTTTTTTGATTATATTGTTTAACACAGGCAATAGGCCATTATAAATACAATATTGGTTTAAAATCGTAACATTTGAAAAAGTTGCTGTGCCAATGAAACCTGTAATGTTAGACAATATACAATGAAAATCGAAATGTTTTTATCTAATAATTATTATTATAGATTTTCATCAAGTAAGAGCCACAAGTAAGTAGTCTATGTGATATCTTTTTGTATTTTGCTGAGTCTTTCCATCTCAAGCAACTGTATACCATTTCCTAGGTTTTTTAATTTTATTTTTGGATAATGGAAAGGCACAGTCATTGTGAAACTTGAAAATTGAGTAAAGTTTGTCAAAGTAAGAGTTGTATTTTTCAGGTCTCAGGGGATAGCATATAGAGCATATTTCAATTCTCTTTTTCAAGAGTCGTTTTAAAAGTGTGGATACTAGAAGTATCATATTTTCTTTAATACAGGTTTTTTTTTTGCCCTATTTCAGTAACTTTTATTGGCAAATTTAAAAATATATTATCAGTGACTTGTTCTATAAAGTGTTTCTACTGAACTCAGAAAATAAGCTGACTAGAACTTTTCTATTGTTATTATTATCAAGAAGGTTAACATTTATATCACTAGCAAAATTTTGACGTAAAAGTAAATTAAGAGTCAATGAATTCATCAAAATCACCATCTGGAGTTCTATATATAATAATAATATTCAGTTTGGATCGTGATCCATTAATTTCTATATCTAATTAATTTGTTTTACAATTGTATCATTCCTACAATAAATACAAACACTTCATTCTATATCTATCTCTTCAACCTAATGAGAATGTAAAACAATTATTTCCCCGAAAGCTTTCAAAAATACTTAGTTAAAAATCAGTGTTTGTTTTGAAATTTCACCCTTTACAAGGAAAAATCTGTTTTTACTTTTTAACAAATGATTCTTTTGAAATGCTAATGGTATCCCATCAAATTCTTAACACCCATGTAAAGAAACACCACAAGCCAATTACTTCTTGTCAAATATTACTAAAGATGTCTACCGTAATGTAAGTTTGGTAACATTGTAAAATGGCCTCTCTTAAAACTGTTATAATAAGGAGTTTTCTCATCAAAATGCAGTGAAAGTGTTGAATTTTACTTGTTTTCTTTTTATAAAAAAAAATAGTTCATCCATTTACTTTTTTCTGTTAAAATACTTAAAAAAAAGGTAAACTTTCTATTTTATATTAAAAAATTCTCAAAGGATCTAGTTCTTTACAACACCCAAAATATCATTTATTAACAAAAAAGATTAGTGAAAACAGCATATTTTAGATATTAGTAACAACAAACAAGCTTAAAACTTTCTCAAGATGGTAAGAATCATAAATGAAGCAGAATCAAACCATTTTTTTAGTGATTGTTTTTGTTGCAAAAATTGACTCTGCCAAGGTTAGTTATGTTTAAAAATGTCCAAATTATGATAATCTTTCAATATAAAAAAAAGTTAAATTTCTGGGTTAATAATATTTACAAGAACACTTATGGTATATATTTTGTTTTGATGTTTTCGTCACTATTTTTAAAATCTGCAATTGATAGGCATAACTTTAGATAATAAGCTTCCAAAGTTTCCAAAAAAAGCTAGATAAGAATAATAGTATTATCTAGACAGATAGATAAGAGAGCACAGTTCTTTGATAAAACATATTTATCATTCAATTGCTATAATGAAAATACACAATTGGAAAAATACATTAATTACTAATTTTAAAATGTTTGGTAAAAAAAATTATTTTATTTTTTTGGAAGGAAAATTTTCATGAATGAAAAATATACATATTCTATAAAGTATATAGGAGATAGGAGCTTAAGAAAACGTTTCGAACTGTACCCAAAACCTAATATGAGAGAATGTCAAAGGATAGGCATGTAGTTTTCGAACAATATGTGTACTGAAAATTTTAAAATACATGTGTTTAGTGTGACTATTATTTTATTTTCCCCTGTTCTATATAAAAAAATCGGCAAAATCCAATATGAAGAAAATAGGAATAACATACTTTCACATCATCGTCTTCATCTTCACCCACCCATTTGTTAGTCTTCAGTGTAGGGGTCACCGTGGGTAGTTCAAAGTTTTCATCATCTACAATGCATATTGTAAGATTTTTACACACTCAAGATAGAAAAGTATAGCTTACCCCATGATTCCATTTTGTCAAACTCTTGTAAAAAAAAGGGAAAAATATAAAAATTGGCACAAAAATCTAATTAAAGTTCACGTGTGAAACGTGTGCGCTAATGTCAGCTAAAAGAGAACAGCTGAGAACAAATTAAACTATCTAGAACTTTCTCGAATGCGAAAATCAACTAATATTTTGTGTATATCAAACCCGAGGTTTCACTCTTTTGTGTTTATTATTTAAATTCACTAATTTACTCAAATAATCGTTTTCTTCTAAATACAAATTTTCGAGTAACTTTCTCGTATCCATTTCACACTTGGCAAAGTTACAAATCAATTGAGCCAACCTTATAATGTATTTGATTTCCTCTGTACAAAGCAGATTTTCAGTTGCTTCTGGTTGTGACACTGGCAAAAAACATCCACAATCAAGGCTAATATATTTTAAAGGTGCACTCATTTATCTATTTACAAAAAGGAGAGATCACTGTTTACAACAGGAAAATATTTCCTTCATTTCATAGTTTGCTGTCCTTATCGTTTTTTTATACTTTAGATATACCCAAACATTTTGAATCTTGTGTGATATAATGCTCTTATTCTTCTACTATATCCTAGGTGCAAATGATAATGTTCAAGTCTCTTTCTAGATGTTTCCAACTTTACATTGAATTTACATATTGTTTCATCTGTTTTAAGGATTTTTTTGTGCTTTTCTCCGTCGGATTTTTAGTGTTTTAATTGTTTTTTAACTCACATACAGTAGTATAAAAACTAATGCTTGGATGATATAAAAAAACTAAAACTTAGAAACTTTCAGGATAATTAGTGTTTAGGATAAGATGATTATATGAACGAATTTTCTTTCACTGGCTGGTTCTTTATTTGTATACAACATTTATTATTACCCAGTGAAATTTAGCATTTACACAATTTTGATAATATAATATTAAATCATTTATTTCTAACAGGTTACATAACCCACTTACAGGAAATTCTTTAGACATAGTAAGTAAATAAATTACTACATCAAAGTAAAGATAACACAAAAAACAGCCTAGGAAGATTACAGGCAGCAGTCTGACAGCTCTTAGTAAGTATTAAACGGTTAGTATCAAATTATAATGATTTTGAGGGGAGTAGCGTTAATATCACAGATATTATTGACCCGTTTGAATTAACTGCACACGGCAGCACACGGAATGACGAAATGCAGCCACCGTTCCGTAAAGATATTATCAGGGGCGTGCGTCCCTAGACCTTGTTGATAGGAGGGGAGGGGAAAGTCAACTGACGGCTAAAGAAAAAGCCGGCGCTTCTATATTGGTACCAACTATAATCGGCAACAAAAAAAATCATGCCTTTTGTATTACAATAATTCCGACATAAATTCAATTTATTCATATCTTCTTTTTCACAACCCAAACAACTTTAGGGGTGGCGCCCCCCAATCTGCTCTATAGTTGCGTTCCTCGATATTATTCTTTTGTCGTAAGGAATATGCCGGCGTATATTTAACCCCTAGGCGGGCTGCCACAATATTAATATATATGTATATATATATATATATATATATATATATATATATATATATATATATATATATATATATATATATATATATATATATATATATATATATATATATATATATATATGTTATATCCTTTCTCACGAGCAATGTCACCTTCAAGTACGATGCCCTTGGTTGCCACCGTATCAGATGTCGGTTATCTTAAGGAGACGGCGAGTACCGAGACGCCTCGTCAGCAGAATCTGCCCAGCAAGCAAGTTCCCACTGACGCAGCATTCGTCTTTCATATAAATAGTGTAAATTGTAAATAAAATCATGATTCGTTTTTAAGCTTCTATACTGATAGTTGAACTTTTGATTTGGTGAATAAAAATATTTTTTAAAAAGTAAATTTTAAGTCGAGAGATATAACAAATTGGCGCAGTCGTGGTAGTATCTGGCAACGTTGGCAGAACAAGAGAACTCTAACTGGCAACGGTGGATCCCAATCCTTTATCCAGAAGAACAAAGAAGTGTGACGTCATCAACTTGGCAGAACACGCATCTACGGAAGGAACACATAGTGAAGCCCCTGGTAGAACTAACTGCTAAGAACTGTAAGTAACGAATCATCACGTTTATTTTAAAAATAATATTTAATTAAATACCTGTTCGACTTTTCAAAATCGATCTTACATTTTATTAATTAGTAAAATAATCAATTATTCTGTTAATTGATTTTCCGATAAACTAATCAATTATTCTGCTAATTGATTTCTGTATTTCTAAGTGTAACAACGCATAATTTGTGTATAATCAGTTATTCTGTTAATTGATTAATTTTAAAATATTTTTTGGAATTATTTTGACCAGTTATTCTGCTAACTGATCTCCCGATTACATTTGTATTTTTATTATAACAAAAAATATTACACAGTTTTAATTTAATTACACTAACTAGTTAATAAGAACTGTTTATTTTACGTTGGTTGGCATACTACTTTACGTACTGTCTATCAACATAAAATTTCGTAAAAAATGTTGTGTTTTATATCCTTTTTATATTATATTGTGCTAGTGTTTATTGTGTTGATATATTGAGCAAATATGACGGAAAATGAAAGAATAACTGCAGGAGCAGCGGTAGCAGTAATCGAACCTTATAAACTTTCCGAAATTTTTTCTATTATCCCCGAATTCGAAATATTTTTACAAACTTTCCTAAATGCCTGCGAATGTGCATATGATATGTCTACGGGTAACCAAAAAGATCTTTTAGTGATTCACATAAAAAATAGGTTACGAGGGAGAGCAGCGCAGCTGATAAGCTCCCGAAATCCACTTTCTTTTCTAGAGATAAAGCAATTCCTTAATTCTCACTTCGGAGATACGCGAGACCTATTTTCTCTTATTCAGGACTTACAAAGAATGAGACAACTACCAAACGAATCTCCTTTGACTTTTCTTAACAGACTTCAAGTCCTAAATGTCAAAATGCATGCCAACATACAAAAATCCATACTCGCACCCAGTCAAAAAGCAGCCCAAATAACATTAATCGAATCCATGTCTCGAAATAGCCTACTTACTGGCCTGGAACCCCGAATTGGCCATATAATACGTGCAGGAAATCCACCTAATCTTTTGGAAGCACAAATTGGCATAAGACGCGAGCTCCAACTATCATATTTCGAATCCCAAAAATCTTCTAGACCCAATCCGCCTGCTAGACCTATTATTCAAACTAACAAAAGACCTAATGTACAATCCCTTAAATGTCATAGCTGTGGTCGCAATGGTCACTTAGCAAATGAATGTAGATCGCAACAACCTCCTAATGGTTATACTTTCCAGAATTTTGGCAATTTCCAAAGGCCTAATACCAATCAACAATCAAATTCTTTTCAATCAAGCACCTCCCTTCAGTTGAATAGACCAAACAACGGTCAGCCAAGACCGCAGTACACACCCCATAACCAATCAAACCAAAACAATTTCCAACGTCAAACACCATTTAACAATTTCCAACGTCCTTCAGTAATACAAAATAATCCCCAGCATCGTGCTCATGTTGTCAATTTCGACAGTTACCAATATTCCAACGGTAACTATTCCGAACCCCAATATGACGAGTATTGTAACCAATACGCAGAAATGTATGAAGATAACCCCGATTACGAGTATCAAAATGTTGAAAATATTGACCAACAAGATAAAACGAATTACGATGAATATCAGGATTTTCTTCCCACTTCGAATCAAAACCATCCGCCCAATCGACAGCTTTCAAATACCGATGCCGTGACGGAAATCCAAAATCAAATACAAACCCTGAATTTGAACGACATGAACCCATCATTGAATTTCCCAGAACAACATTTTCTTAAATCCCCTTCTTGCTGTTAACCCGAAAAATCTATATTACATAAAAGACACATCTAACACTTTTAAACTACTTATAGATCCTGGAGCAGGAATTACGATATTTAAAGAAAACACAGTAAAACAATTTCTCCAACGTTTTCCCGAAAACGTTACGATTCAAGGCATCACAGACCAAAAACTTCTTATCAACCCTAGTTACTTTTCAAGCCGGAAACCCACATAAAGTTTACATCTACGATTTAGATATTGATTTCGATGATATTCTAGGACTCGACTTTTTAGAACACTATGAATGCACCATCGACCTAAAAAATAAACAACTTGTTACAAATTTTAAAACTTTACCACTGTTTAAGGCAGAAGAAAACCTTGAACAAAAAAATAAAAAAACAACTAACGTAAACTACTCTAACGAAATTAAGATTGAAGGTAGGACCGAACAAATTTTTAAATTACGTTGTGATTTAGTCAACACCGATGCTATCCTATCTAGGCAAGAAATCGAAAAAGTTCACATTCCAAACGCAATTGTCCATGTCAATGAAAAAGACGAATTTCTAGCTTCTGTGGTTAATGCAAATGCCATCCCGAAAACCATTCATTTTTCAGATATCGAAATTGATCCTTTTTCTTCTCATTCGCTACTCAATTACAATTTATCCGATAAACAGCTATCTCCTAACCGCATTCCCAACATTAAGTCCCAACTTCGTTTAGAGCATCTTAACGAAGAAGAAAAAGAAATAATTACCAATCTTTGCGTAGATTTTGAGGACATATTTTACCTCGCAGGTGACAATCTTACCTTTACCAACGATATTAACACCAAATTGACACCAGTGGTGCAAAGCCTGTTTTCACCAAATCATGCAGGTATCCCCATATTCACAAAGAAGAGGTATAAACTCAGGTTAATAAAATGTTAGAACAAGGAATCATAAAACCCTCTATTTCACCTTGGTCATCTCCAGTTTGGGTCCTCCCCAAGAAACTTGATTCCTCGGGCAAACAAAAATGGAGAGTAGTCATAGATTATCGTAAATTGAATGAATCCACGGTAGATGATAAATACCCGCTTCCCAATATTTCCGATCTTTTGGATCAGCTAGGCAAGTGCCAGTATTTTACAACCCTGGATCTGGCTTCAGGATTTCACCAGATCGAGATAGACCCTAAAGATATTGCAAAAACTGCTTTCTCTGTCGAGAACGGACACTACGAATTTATAAGACTGCCCTTTGGTCTTAAAAACGCCCCTTCCACTTTCCAGAGAGTAATGGACAACATCCTTCTAGGCATTCTCAATGAACGTTGTCTCGTCTATATGGACGACATCATTGTGTATTCACCCACAATCCATGACCACATCACACGCTTACGCGAAGTTTTTAAACGTCTTCGAAAAGCAAACCTCAAAATACAGCCTGACAAATGTGAGTTCCTGAAAAAAGAGGTAGCATACCGGTATTCCAGAACCAAAAAATTCAAAAGACATAAAATCCTTTCTGGGTTTAGCTGGTTATTATCGTAGGTTTATTCCAAACTTTGCGAAAATATCAAAGCCCCTTACCAGATTGTTGAAAAAAGATATCAAATTTGATTTCGACTCAGATTGTCGTCAAGCTTTCGACGAACTAAAACAATTACTGACTTCTGACCCAATTCTCATCTATCCAAATTTCGATGAGCTTTCCTACTAACAACGGATGCAAGCGCATTTGCGATAGGCGCTGTACTTTCCCAAGGTCCCATTGGCAAAGACTTACCCATTGGTTATGCCTCAAGAATATTATGTAAAGCCGAAACCAATTACTCGACAATAGAGAGAGAACTACTTGCAATTGTATGGGCCGTGAAATATTTTCGTCCACATTTATTTGGGAGAAAGTTCATTCTAGTCACAGATCATCATCCCCTTACTTGGTTACTTTCTATTAAAGACCCAGGTAGTAGGTTAGCACGGTGGCGGCTAAAACTAGGAGAATATCAGTACGAAATTGTTTATAAACCTGGAAAAATTAATAAAAACTCTGATGCTTTATCTCGAATAAAAGTAAATCATTTCCAAGAATGCGCAAAGTTTCAAACAAAAATATCTGTTTTTGCATCAAATGAGACAGATTCCGAAGAACCTATCGAAGAACCTAAAACCTATGACGACGATGTAATAGCCGAAGAATACAATAAATTCGTAAGTCTTTACGAAACCAGATCCCTGATCGATTATTCTAAAATCGAAACAACCAACGACCAGCTGTTGGATAAATCACACAAAAATATTATAACATTCTTTCGACAAAATAAATTAGAAGAACTATATCGTAAGATTCTTGACGATATTTTCGAGGAAAACATGGAATTTAATCCAAAACAAATAAATATTTTCTCCAGTAAATCAACAAAAAATCGTAAATATTTCACTATTCCTCTCCAGTTTAACCCAGAAACTGTCACACAACTTCTCTTTTACATTCTCTATACCGTTCAAGACGAACTTGACATCTCTTGTACCTATTTCGTTGAAAACACACTCGAACTTCCTATCCTTGAAATATTTTCGTATATTTTTGCAGACAAAAATATAAAATTAAGTATCTGCCAAAACATCACAACAACCCCTAATGAAGACGAAATACTTCAGATCTTAGATCATTACCATCGCGGAAAAACCAACTTACATCGCGGAATTAACGAGACGTTAAGACGCATAAAAGAAAAATACAATTGGCCAGGCATAATAAAACTTTATTAAAAGTTGCGAAACTTGCCAAAAAGTAAAAATCTGTCGTAAAAATCGAAGCAGTCCCCTAATCGTAACAGAAACGCCCAAAACACCTTTTGAAAGAATAAACATAGACATATTTGAATACCCAACTCGAAATTACGCCCTAACAGTACGTGACGAACTAACAAAATTTACACAAGTTTACCCTATAGAAGATAAGACAGCAAAATCTGTTGTTAATACACTTCTTGTATTTTTTCAACATTACGGAACTCCGTTACGTATACATTGTGATTATGGCCGAGAATTCAAAAACACCTTAATGAATGACCTCTTTGAGCTTTACGATATCAAACTAACTTTCTCTAGCTTAGGACATTCTCAATCAAACGGCTCTGTTGAGAGATTTCACGCGATACTTAGTGAAATGATACGAGCTAATCAAACTGAAAACCCTGTGCAACTATATGTTATAACAATACCAAAAACAAAACGCACGGTTTCACGCCTTACGAACTTATTTTTGGACACACCTCATCTAGACCACCCGAAATCCTATATAATGAAAAACGTCTTATTTCCAAATATATGCAAGATCTAAACAATCGCATGCAATACCTTTATAAAACAGCCCGAGCCAGAACATGTCAACAAAAAGAAAAAGCCTTCGACCAAAATGTTTCTGCTCACCCTATGAATATAATGTAGGAGATAAGGTATACATTAAAGAATCACAAATCAAGGACAAGAGCCAAAATAAATTTAACGGTCCATTCGAAATAATCGAAATTTTACAAAATTCAGCAATTCTGATAAACCCCGAATCTAAACAAAAATCTAAAATAAATTTTAACAGACTAAAACCATACTATGAGTAATTTTTCTCTTCTAGGTTCTTGGCACTTTCAACAGCCACTCAGTCCCAATACACTCTAACACCAATAAACAACACCTTAGGAATTTTCTTTCATGAAGAAGCGACCGTAAAAATCTCAAATGATAAATGGCCCCTCCTTGTTTACAAAGACCTCGGACCAATCAAAGAAACAATTAGAAATAATGACAAAATATTAGCTAAAATAAAGCTTATTAAACATTATAGACGAAGACGTACCGCGAATGAAAGCCTTTAAGTCGCAAGTTCAAACTCTTGTTAGTCTCCTTAAACAAATATCAAACGCCGTTAACCAAAAGTACACTGAAATAATGGCCGACACTAAAAAGTACATTTTTAGAGAAAAACGTGGTATTCTTAATGGTATTGGAACAATTTGGAAATCAATAACTGGTAATCTCGACGCCTCCGATGGTGAATATTTCAACGAGTGCTTCGAAAAGTTAACCCACGATGAATACCAAATAGAAAATCTTTTGAAAAATCAAATATCTGTAGCTACCTCTGTTATCAAAAACTTTAACGAAACCATTCAAAAACTTCAAATTGACGAGGAAACCTTTAATAATGATATTAAAGAAATTCGCGAATCAATTATGGATATTTCCGATCATCTCAAATTTTATCAATCACAACTCAATATCCTAGACTTGTGCGAATCACTAACAGAAAGCTATTCATTTATCGAAAATACTTTGAACGATGCTATAAACGCTGTTACATTTGCACGTTTAAAAATTTTGCACAGTTCAATCATCACTCCATATGATTTAGTAGACTCATTAAAGCATATATCGCAGTCATTACAGAAGAATAACCTTCCCTTGCCGATATATTATTCAAGCGTAGCTCAATATCTCGACATAATAGAATTAAAGGCATATCAATTAGATACTAGAATAATTTTTGTACTAGAAATACCTTTAGTCGAACCTGAAAAATACACTCTCTATCACTTATATCCTATACCGATTCTGGATAATCGAACAGGCCTTCATCACGTTTTGTCAATAACTAATAAACTAATTGCGCGAAATGATGATTCTTTACTTTATACAACCATCCGCAATATGAAGTCTTGCAAACCACTAGGCAACCGTATGTTCATCTGTTCCAACATCCTGCCATACCCAATTGATACTGATGCAGTCTGCAAGGCTCAGCTTCTGAAGAGACTTGATCATCTACCCAGAACATGCCAAGTTTTAGTCATTCTTGCCAAAGACTATAACATTCAAGAAATCAGCCAGAATTTATGGTTGATAGCCGTTGCAGACCCTCTGCCCGTCACAATAAAATGTGGATCCAGAGATATAGAGACTCAGATCATCCACACAAATCCTTTGATGAAACTTCAATCCGAGTGTAGTGCCTTCGTCGGGAGTACAAGAGTTCGTGCCCAGAAATCAGTTGATGTTTACGACAACGTAACCTACAATTACAACCCAGTCAAGATCCCTTTTGACTGCTGTAACCATATGCCAGAGAATATTCACTTACCAGATTTGAAGCCTCTGAAGCTGAACAAAATAGATGTAGAGGATCTGAACATAGCCCAGCACAAGCTAAATCACATGCCGATCAGCTGGATCAATTGGTAAATCAATCGTTCGTGATAAACACATAAGTTGGTTCACGATCCTTACAATAACACTCATTATCGCACTGATTGCCTTATACACCTTTTGCAAATGTCGAAGACGAACACGTAACATCAAGATTGGAGTAGCCACTAGCAACGACAATCTACCCTCTCCACCTAAAAGAGGATCTAACGTTATACAATGGAGAAGAATAATTCCCAGAAGGAGACCGAGCATCCGCCTTGGCGACCCGATTGAAGAAAGTGAAGAGATTGAACTCAACCTCAATAAGCAGAGGACCTGAAAGTTGTCACCACGCGTCAACTTTTATCTTAATGGGGGAGTTGTTATAGCATTTCTCACGAGCAATGTCACCTTCAAGTACGATGCCCTTGGTTCTCACCGTATCAGATGTCGGTTATCTCAAGGAGACGGCGAGTACCGAGACGCCTCGTCAGCAGAATCTGCCCAGCAAGCAAGTTCACACTGACGCAGCATTCGTCTTTCATATAAATAGTGTAAATTGTAAATAAAATCATGATTCGTTTTTAAGCTTCTATACTTTAATATAGTTTAATTTTTGATTTTGTAAATAAAAATATTTTTTAAAAAGTAAATTTTAAGTCGAGAGATATAACATATATATATATATATATATATATATATATATATATATATATACCCGATGTGGTCATGCAGAAGTCAGTACCGGACTTTTAACAGATTGAATACATCTTCTATGATTTAGAAATAGATTAATATTAGGATTTTATGTTGTCATAAATCCTAGTTCGGTTCTACCGTACAAAAATATTGGCTGTGACTTCGGTAGAACACAGAAACACAGGTGCTAGGTCTGCATGTTTAATAAAGTAACATTGCTGGCGTCTTTGAAAATAACAGAGTATAAACAAAGGTGTTTCTTTTGGGTTGATATGAAATCGGTAATAAAACAATCTTAGATTAATTATAAACTGTATTTAATCTAAGAAAACAATACATCCCTGTAGCATCTCACCGTCAACTAACTCCCTCTGTTAACTCAGTGTATGTAATCTAGAATCGGAACATAAACACAGGCCCGGTCCAAATATTAAATATTTCCTGATACCACATATTTCCATTTTTAAAATAAATACAGTATACATTACAATACAATATAATAACTAAAAATCCTATAAGCATATACCTCATAAACTAGAACGCTAGATATGAACAATACATTTTTTGACTTAATTTCTAGAGAAAACCCAATTACAACAAAGGTCTGTAATATGTATACCATATATATATATATATATATATATATGTTTTTATTAATAACGGCGTGTGGGGCTGCATCAAAATTGAGAGAAAGTTTGTTTTCCCTCATAATATTCTTTAAACTTTGTCTTCATGTAGATCGTCTTCACGTACTTTTCTTTTTCTATCTGTATATACTTTTCCGATTTCTTTGTGTATACAGACTCTGTCTTTGATATCTTCGTCAATGGTTTTATATTCTACATCTTGTAGGTATGGGATTTTGTCTCTGAACTGCCGCTTAGATGGCGTTTTTTCCGTTACCGTATGAGGTGTACTGTTGTACATTATTAAATAATCAAGTAGCTCCTATTTCCACGATATTCCTAAAACCTGACCTATTTTTATTCCCTTTAAAATGTCACGTTTTTCCCCTTCGACCTCTCCATTTTGTTGTGGCCAATATTGTATCGTATGATAAAATTTTATACCCCTCTCCTGAAAAAAATTTTGAATGTCCATACTTCTTAATTGTTTATCATTATCCAAAGTGATGGAAACTGGAAAACCGAATCTTGCGAATATTTTTTCATGATTTTGATTTCTTTATAACGGCTAAAGTAACCAATTATTACAAACAAATATTACCGATCGGTAGTGGCCTCAAAAAAAATTACCCACGGTTCAACTGGAATAACCTTCCTTCTGCGTCTAGATTTATTTTTGGCCACCAAACCTATCGAGATTTCATGGTCTCTATGCCCAAGTGACCTTCGTGTGCAGCTTGTAGGAATTTACTTCATTTATTTGGAACAACAATTTCATTTTACCTTAAAAGAATTAATTCATAAAACATAGTTCAGTTTGAAAAATCTTGAAATGTTTGATACAGTTGTCCGAAATATTATTATAAAGTCTTTTCAGAACTTTATGTATTTCCTCGCCGTTCGTCGAATGTTTTTTTGTTTTATCTAAATAATTTCAACTGGCCTAGTAAATCCTGGTATTTTTTGACAACATGTTCTTCTGTATCAAAATATATGTTTTGCTTTTTGCATAAGCAGAGCCTTGATAACGGATCCGCAATATTTGATTTTTCAGATCGACACACTATTTTCGAATTAAAAAGCTGCAATCCCAATGCCCATTTACCGGCCTAGTTTACAGCGAGTACCTCGTTATTTGTCACTATCTTTTTTCATAATCAGACAAACTTTTATTTCCATAAGCTATAACCCTAGGGGGATAACTTGGGTTCTGTCCGTTGAGTTGTAAAACCTAAATTTTTTACCTCGGCTAACATTTTCCGTTTCATTTTTTGAGAAGCTGAATCCTGATCTGAATCCCAGAATTTTTCAGTAATAACGTTTTTTTGCTAGTTTAGGTTTAATGCTCGCTTAAAAGGTTCATTTAGTGTAGCTAGATTAGCGACCCATTTGCCAATATAATTTACAAGGTCTAAAAGCTCTGGATTTCCTCGATTGTTTTGGGAGTATGAAATTACTTATGTGGTCGAAATAACTGTCTAGGGACCCTTTGGTGATAATGTATCACTTAAAAATCGAACATATTTAAGCTTGAATACACACTTTTCCTTGTTTAATAGAACGTTGTTCTCATTTAGTACACTTAATGTATTCTCGAATTTTTGATAATGTTCTAATTGGTAGAATGCAAATATTAAAATCTCGCCCATAAAAATAAAAATATTCTCACATTTGACTAGAATAAGCTAATGTTTTTGAAATATTTCTGGCGCACACGCGAACACCAATCTTTTGTAACAATATAACCCTTTATTTGGTATAAATGTTGTAATAAAACAGGATACAGCTGATACCTCAATCTTATAAAACGCATTTTTTTATATCTAATATTGAAAATAATTTCACATTTCAAAATTGTGGTATCAGTCTGTCCATAAATAGCAAAGGATGAATTTCGCATATTATCACAAGATTTGTCCTTCTCAAGTCAATACAAATTCGTATTTAACCATTTTCCTTCAGAACTGGAACCACTGCAGATCGATTTTTCATTGATCAGTTCAATAATATACGATTCAATTAGGTTAGTAATTCTTGCATCGACTTTTTCTTCCAAAGGCCAAATCCTTTGGCCTCTACGCTTCTGAGGATAAGAGACTAGCTTTATCGTGTGGTCAGTGGGAATGTCAACTTCTTTGAATTTCAGAAACTGACTTACTGAGTTGATTTGTAGGGCAATTTTCAAGAAGCCATTACGTTCAGCTTACCTAAGAGGTTTTTTCATCCATTTTTTATAACCTAAAAGGTAGCCGTTTCTGTTACACGGTTAGTTTAAATATTAAATTCAAAAGACCCCAAAATTTTTGAAGGTTCTTAATTTGTATGGGGCAAAAATATCTCATCTTGATTCTTTATTTGGTTATTTACCTCTATTTTATTAGATTCTAAAAAATTCCACGTTATATCAATAATTAAGTTACATTTACTCAGAGAATCAATAAGCAATCCGACAGGGACGCCCCCCCCATGTTGGTTTGAATTAGATTGTCTTCGTCGATGTGAAAAACATAATCAACTTCATCATGTTTCCCACAGTTGGCGGCTATACACATAGAACATAAAAACGGCCATAATCCCAAAACTTTTACTTTAATCTTAACAAAAATTTGTAGAGACGCTACCTAACCAAAGTGAAAATTTAATAACAATTTTTAAAAGATCCTATATAGCGGAACAGAATGGCGACTATTTATATTTAAACATTGTGAACGAACATACTTTTATATTATATTTGTAAAATTATCACTTCTGGATAAATATTAGTTGTAGAACCTATTTTGAAAAGCACTATCTAAAATTCCGTATAGTGAAAATAGTAATCAAGTTGGTTTCTTATTAACTTTCGAACCAAGAGGTCTTGCAACTTCCTTCTTTTACTTCTTTCCGAACTTCCTTCAAGATCTTTTATAGGTCTTCCGCTAGTAGGATGTTGTACTTTTAAAAAATTCACATTTTGTTTAAATATCATCTCCCCTGTTAACCAATTTTCAATTTTTTTCATAAAAAACTCTATTAGCCTGTTTCTATTTTTGCCTGAATTGACACAAAAATGTTTTCTGTATGGTGCGCTTCACAATTGTCAAAGGTCAGTCATAGATAACTCTTCTTTTATTAAACGAAAAAAAAACTCTTGCTCACCACAATTAGTAATAAAACAATCAGAAAGATACTTTCGACTTATCGCAAACATATTTTTCAGGCGAAACCACGCACAACAATACTACTTTGACAATAATCACAACAATATGGAGCGCCTTGTAACGATTTTTCTTGTCAGGCACAGCCTACTTAAAAAATTGCTATTGCGAGTAAACGGGCAACTTAGAGGCAGCCAGATTTTTTATCTCGAATAAGCATAAATAAGGGTGTAAGGGGGTGATGGTAAAATTGGTCAAAACCAGCCCAAATGTCAACCTCGCCTGCACGAGCAGTGACCACGGTCACTCGGTACACCCTGCTAGATAACCGAAGAGGTCTGACGACCGAACCACGGCGGTATAACCGTTCCAGCGAGGGTGTAAGGAAATGTAACCCTCAAAGACCTCCTATCAACCCGCAATCGCCAGCGTGATAGGATAACGCTAAAACCCTATCAAACATGCAGCACACAGGAAACGTAAGATCCTCTGTCCCCGGCGGATCGCCTGCCACCAGCCAAGGTAACGGTTGGAACCGGCAGCGATCGGAGGGTGCTAAGAATCTCCGGGTTGGACCAGGTCACCAGAGACGACGAAAACTGCTTATCGCCACTTACAACACAAGAACGCTCTCAACCGATCAGAAAATCTTAGAACTGGAAGAAGAACTAAAGCAAATACACTGGGATATAGTGGGCATCAGCGAAGTGCGCCGGAAGAAGGAGAACCAAACCACTCTGAAATCGGGTAATATATTCTACTTACGAAGCAACGATGAAAGCTCCATAGGGGGAGTAAGACTCATGGTACACAAAAGACATGCTAAAAATATTCAACAATTCGAAAGCATAAGCCCAAGAGTTTGCCTTCTGGTACTAAAATTGGACCAAAGATATAGTATCAAAGTTATCCAAGCATATGCTCCCAACAACTACCCACTCAGATGAGGAAATGGAGAACTTCTATGAAGAGATTGATGCAGCATTAACTAGGATCTCAGCGCATTCCGCTGTAGTTGTGGGAGATCTAAATGCAAAACTCGGAAAGAAACAAGATGAGACTGAATTCTCCCTTGGACAATACGGAATAGGAGAAAGAAACGACAGACGAAACCTTCTACTACAATTCCTCCTGCAACATAACCTGTAGGCTATGAATACTTTCTTCAAAAAGGCAGAACACCGAAAAAACGAAATAGATTTCGTAATCACAGATAGGAAAGAAACCATACAGGATGTAACAGTGCTCAACCGCCTCTCAGTAGGAAGTGATCACAGAATGGTAAGAGCAAAAGTAATACTTAATATAAAGAAAGAGAGAAGAATGCTCACAAGGACAAAAAATGCAGGTTGGACCACGGTGAAAGACAAAAAAGAGTACCAACGAACTATAGTGGAAAATCTGGGGAACACCGCTTCAATGAGCATAGAACAGCTAAATGATACCATACAAAAATCCATACGGGAGGCCCAGAGAAAACACTGTTCTAAACGAAATGGCAGAGATGAGAGACTTTCCACAGAAACTTGAAATATGATGAATCGTAGGCGACACATCCTACAAAACAACACAGACGACCAAGTTGAACGTAGACAGCTGGACAAGGAAATTTCGAAAGCCGTTCGGAAGGATACTAGAGAATTCAATACAAAATGGGTAACAAAAGTCATAGAAGAGAACAAAAGAATGAAAGTATTGAAGAATAAGCTCGCAATAGGTAGGACCGAGATAGCTAAACTTGAAAACTCAAGTGGGCAAGTAGTCAGGGACAGACAGGAAATTCTAAAGGTCGAAGAGGACTTCTATTCAAAACTATATCATAGCGACGATCAACCAAAACGTAATAAAGATATTCCTCGAATCATAAATCAAGGATCAAAAGAAATGCCAGAGATCACCAGAGAAGAAATTGTTAAGTCCATGGCAGAAATGAAAAACAACTAAGCGGCAGGAGGAGATGATCTGGTTATTGAAGCCGTGAAGGAGGGTGGGGAATGTCTTCTGGAAGCCATAACGAGGCTATTTAACAAATGTCTTGTAGAATCTACAACTCCCGAGGCATGGAATAACGCAGTTATCGTTATCATGCACAAAAAGGGAAACATCGCAGACCTGAAGAACTATAGACCCATTAGCTTATTTCCTCATCTCTACAAACTGTTCACGAAGATTCTCACAAGCTACTAACACCCAAGCTAGACCTCTACCAGCCCGTGGAGCAGGCTGACTTTCGATCCGGGTACGGCACAAACGATCACTTGATGGTTATTACAACCTTAATTGAGAAATCTGTGGAATACAGTAGACCACTCCTGCTTGTTTTCGTCGATTACGAGAAAGCATTCAACTCCATAAAGTACACCGAAATGCTCAAAGCACAGATATTCCGCCGTAATACAACACATTTACGAGAATGCAACAGCGAGTGTCAGACTGCATGAAGAAACGGACAAATTTAGAGTAGCACGTGGGGTCCGTCAAGGTGATACAATCTCGCCAAAATTATCTACCACTCTAGTAGAATATATGTTCAAGAACATCGAACTGGATGACACAGGCATTAATATTAACGGGGAATACCTCACCCATCTACGTTTCGCCGACGATATCGTAAATAAGGTTCGAGTGGCTCAACTAGCTATGGAACGCTCCCTTCTGGGAATCACGTTGAGAGACAGAGTACCAAATGAGCAAATACGCCGAAGAACAAGAGTGCAGACGCAGTTTGGCGAATAACTCATCTTAAGTGGAATTGGGTTGGACACGTAGCCAGAATGTCTAACGAAAAATGGACCAAGAAAATCATGGAATGGCGTCCTAGACAGGACGCGTTCAGAAACAGAGGGCGTCCCCCAACCCGTTGGACCGACGACATAAAGCGCATAACAACAAACTGGCTTCAGAGTGCTCAAGATCGAGATGGATGGAAGCTAATGAGAGAGGCCTATGTTCAGCAGTGGACGATACAGGCTGTTTGATGATTGATGAAGCATAACACAGTCTTACCTTTTGGCCTTAGCACAAGTTTCGTGAACTTGAGGTACTGAAGATTAGTGTAGAAATAAAAAAAATTTTAATAACTTACAGTGTTTTAAATAAAAATGGAAATTTTGTTATTACTTTATATTATTTCTAAAGAAGTGCAACGGTTAATTTTACATGAAATTAAAAAAAGTTATTGTCTGAAATCTACTTTCATAAAATTTACAAAGATATCGGTCCAATTATTTCGATTTCAGAGTCAACTCCGGATTTCATTTATCCTGGATTGGCCTTATATCTATATACAACCTAAATACACTTTATTTTCGGGTTAGAGCGTTTTTTTAATAGTAGATATTACAACTTTCAATAAAAAATATGTGTAAAGAGTTTTTACTTAAACAATATTTTGGAGGTTTTGGCCACTAAATAGCATTAAGGTTTGCCACTGTGCGGGGGACCGGTTAAAGTCTACAGAAAAAACTATCGTATTAGAACTAAAGACTATCGATTTATAAAAGCTCACATTTAAATAAGGAAATTACATTTACAACACTACGACTTTTATCGGCAGGCGACAAAAATCGTGTCACCGTGTGTATAGACCTTAACCTGCTTTCTGTCGCGGCGGAGCGCTTTACGTCGGTAAAGATCAATCGAACAAAATTCCGACGGGGAATAGGGACCGATAGCTATTTCCTTCGGGTAGGGCCGCGTTACCCATTAGGTCCGTGAAGCCCGTGCCAAGGCCCGCCGCCGCCACGCTGCAACAAAAAACGTTTATATAATTTTCCTTGTTTCATTTTATCAGTAAGTAAGTAATTTTTATATATTATTATATTAAAGGGGGGATATGATACATATGCGTATACACATATACACATGCTACATGGAAAAGAGGACTCTATTTTTTCCCATGAGCTTGTGGTCCGTAGATACGTTTTTACAAAAATAATTAATCCGGCACTGGCTGCAATGCTTTTAGGGGATAGGGCCGATAAGGGCCCGTAATTCCAAGCGGGCCTAGGGCTCCAAAAGGTGTTGATGCGGTAACGGCTTTGGGTGCCAATTGTTTGTGTTCTGTGTGAAGTGCTAGACTAAAACAGGCCTATAATTGCAGACTTTATATTTTGTTTTCTGAGTATTCAGCGTTGTAGTTGTGATAAAATGAATTACAAGCACCAACCGGGAGCAGCTAAAAGAAAAAAAGCTGTGGAAAACGAGGCAAAATTGAGAAATCATGTAAAAATAGACAATTTTTTTCAAGTTATAGACAAAAGTAACACCAGTCAGTCATCTAATCGTAAGTCGGTGTAATTAGAATTATTATTATACTTTAGAATGTTGTTTTGTTTATTTGGTTCTTTTTTGTTTAGTTTATTTAGAATAGTTTATATGGAATATATTATGGTTGATATATAACCTTACTTAATTTTTTTGTGATACCTATCCGATTTGCTGGAGCTATTCTGAATTTTAAAACAGCATTTGAATATTTTTTGCAATTTCTGAAATCTCCTAAATTTTTTTTATTTATATGTCTTTATTCTAGAGAGGGGAGATAACTCGGTTTTACGATTCGACACCAGGGCCCGACGTTGTCTTGTTACGCCACTGGCTGTGCCTAGCTGCTCAAGAAAAATTATTAGTCGTTCGTTCGGCACGTTAAGAAGTGAAGAAGGCTACTAAAAGTAAGGAAATAGGATAGCTAGTCACTTAAAGTGGCGTTTTAACTAGGTTGGTCATAAAGTAGAATCTATATACCGCGGGGCTTTTCCTTTCCAGGTACCCGGGAACCGCCTTCTAAACTTTATATTCTTTGTTGGTTATATTTCCTTACCCCCTATAATTTGAATCGGCTTGACTTAAGTGATTTTTGGCTCTATTCCTACTGGAATAATTTGCCAGCCCATTCTCTCAGCGTCCAGGATTTGGTCTGACTCTGAATTATGACCTGGATGTCCTTTCTTGTTCCAAGTTATACTTTTCTTTGGTTTAACTTTTTAGTTTTTGAACTGCATCTTAGCTTCCACTAGATGCCCCTTGAGAGTACTACTAGTCTCACGAGATGACCTTTTCTTTCAAGCTATCCCCTTACCTCTCCCACTCCCGCCACATAGCGGCCATTACGCTAATAGGGCAGTCCAACAATCTGTCATGTCCTACGACAGCATAGGTTGACCTAGGGTTTGTTTAAAAATTACACCTAATTGCTCTACTTGACCAATGATAAAATAGTAAACTTTTGTCTTAAATATAATTGCTAATTAGGCTGCCCAAAAAAAAAACTGCTTGGCCTACGACAGCTATTTGACCAATTTATTGTGGGACTTATCAAACCAATATTTAAGCCTCATTGGCTAAATCAGTTTGTTTGTCCTACGACAACCCAAAAATTACATGATAGTGACAGATCGTTGGAGTGCCTAATATTCTATGTAGACCTGCGCCAGACGAACGGGATAGAATGCAAGAACTAGGCCTCACACGTTCACAGCGTCAGCTCCCTTTCTAGCGTGGTCGTTAGTTTCCACTCTGAGCGGTTGAGTCTCCGCTTCCCCCCGAAATAAAGCAGCACTTATGTTAATAACACAGAGGTCTCCCTTCGACGAGACGAACCGGAAGACTGATCTATAACTTTAGTACACACAATAATATTCTTACGTTATACAATTACGAAGTAGTGAACTAGCCTGTAAAGTGTTTAATCCTCGTCGCAAATATAGCGTCTCACCGCCTTCTAGTCCCTTCTGTTATATTAATGTAAGTCGGTTGAACTAGCTGATTAACACTGTATAATAAATATATAATTATATAGTTTATAAAGAAATAATATAGGGCACTTTGCGTATGCCTTTGACTACAACCGCGTCGTGTGGCTTAAACGTTCTTTGCTCTCTTTACTGACTCAATGTTTAGGTGATTTAGTAACGTAATAATATTTAAATATTTCTAGGTACTACAATGTCAATGTTACTTTAATCGAAAATGTATAGATATCACCTCTGTTACCGGAGTCACAGCCAAAAATATAGCCGTAACTGGACTTTCAAATTATAAATTAGGTATTTCTTTTTTGCATCATTGAGCACACTGATGTCGCCAACATATAAAAATAAATATAACTTTTTAGGGTTATGTCATTGTCATGTCGACTTATGTTACCTGTCACAAATATGGCTGAGGTGCAAATGTTTGGATGTTTGACTTTTGTTTCCCAATCTGTTACAATTTGTTGAAATAATTCGCGAGATAAGCAAATAGAAGAATACCACTAAATAGATCCATATACGCTAATGCTATTACGCGTTCTGTTAGCGAGCCCGTGGTGTAAATTGATATGGAAGTAATCTTTGATAGTGGTGTGGTTGTGTAAAGTGTATAAGGGTACCTACTTCCTAAAGCATGGCTGTAGGGTCGACAAAATTGGTGCAGGTGACCAATATTGCCCCACAAGCAACAAAGGATCAAATGCAAGTTCTTTTTGGATATTTGGGGAAGATTGAAGATATTCGACTATATCCTACTGTGAGAGATGTTTCTATTCCTGTTCAGTCACGCATTTGTTATATTAAGTTTGCTGATCCTACCACTGTAGGTATAGCCCAACACATGACGAATACAGTCTTCATTGATAGAGCACTTATAGTTATACCAGTACAGAGTGGAGAGATTCCAGATGAATATTATGCATTAGAAATGACTAGGAATGGCGCAATCGTGCCAGGGCTAAGTGTGAATGAGCCCAAATTACCACCTCACGTTGTAAATTCAGTTCATGGTTCTGGAGCAGATCAGGTTATTTTAACAATTGATTCTACACTTGACACAAATGCTTTACCCAATTATCCACCTCTTCCAGCAACTTTTGATAGTGTAAAAGTTGAAGAAACCCGAAGAACTATTCTTGTTCAAAATATAGATAGTTCTATCACAAATGACGAATGGATTCAACATTTTACTTCTGCAGGGGAGGTCAAATATTTACGTACTTGTACTCGAACTGCAGATGAGTCCAGCCATTTACTCATAGAATTTACAGATCAGGCCAGTATTATCAATGCCCTAAAAATGGATGGTACTGAGTTTAACGGAAACATCTTACAGATACAACATGCCACTCAACCCATCAACAAACCCCAGGCTAAAAGTAATGAAGCAGCTCAAAAAGAAATTGAAGAAGCAATGACAAGGTTTAAAGAGGCTCAAAACTTGATTAATGCATCTATTGAACCAGTTATTGGAATGTTAACAAAGGATAAAAAAAGTTCTAGAAGATCAAGGTCTAGGTCGAGATCTAGGGAAAGGAGAAGAAGAAGATCAAGATCTAGGTCACGTCGTTCAACATCTAGATCACGTCGAAGACGTTCTACATCCAGAAAAAAGTCAAGGTCTAGAGAACGCCGTCGGAGATCAACATCAAGATCTAGAAGGCGATCTCGTTCAAGATCAAGACGTAGGTCAGGGTCAAGGACTTCAAGACCAAGAAGAACTCGTTCAAGATCAAAGAAAAGGTCTAGATCTAAGGACAGAAAATCCCGACCAAGATCAAAAGATAGAAAATCTAGGGACAGATCTAAAGAAAGAAGGAAGTCAAAGGAAAGGGAAAAATCCAAAGAAAGGGACAGGTCAAAGGATCGCAAGTCTCGTGCAGACTCCAAAGCCAAGGATAAGTCAGTAGACCCAAAAGATCGAAAGAGTGAAAGTAAAGATGTTGAAAGAAAACGTTCAAAATCTAAATCTAGAAGTAGAAGCAGGAAACGGTCCAGATCAAGAGATAGAAGAAGAGATAGGAGAAGGTC
Source organism: Kuschelorhynchus macadamiae (assembly GCA_030620095.1). Taxonomy (NCBI): domain Eukaryota; kingdom Metazoa; phylum Arthropoda; class Insecta; order Coleoptera; family Curculionidae; genus Kuschelorhynchus; species Kuschelorhynchus macadamiae. The sequence continues at coordinate 893,838 of JAUTXW010003750.1, forward strand.
AAGGTCTAGAGGAAGTCGCAGAAGATCGCCAACGCCACCTCGCAGTGCCAGAAGGAGAAGTAGATCAAAAAGCAGAGATAGAGACAGAGAAAGCAAGAGACGTGATAGAAAAGAAAGAAAACGTTCAAGATCAAGAACTAAGTCGAGAGATAGGAAGGCAAGCAGCAGAGCCAAATCTAGAGCTAAGTCCAGGTCCAAATCGAGATCTAGATCAAAAGTATCTAGGGGACGTGACGACCTAGAAAAATCCCAGTCAGAGGTGAGTAAGCCTTTAGAGCGGATTGACTCTATGGATGACAATGAAAAGGATTCTGGAGAAAAATCAGATAATATGGATATTTCCAATTCACCATAATTTCCAATGAATAGATTAATAATTTTGTTTATTAAAAATAAGTTAAATTAAAATAATTACTTTCTTAATAGTTTCAATTTTTTTTCTAATTGTGATTAATAAAAGTTAGTAAATGTATTTTTTATTTTATTTATTACTAGGATATAATCTAATTTCTGAATCCAGCTAAGCATAAAAAAAACCTTTAAATTAATAAGTATATTGTTTTTAAATAGTATTATTAGTAGACTAATTATAAAAGCTGGGGCAGAGATTTGCAACCACCTTTCAGGCCATTCAAATTGAGTCATGACATTAAAATGCCTCTAGAACAGGAGTTAAGTAAATATTACAGAGATAAAAATCGGTGAACAGATAAACTTATAAAGCTAAATTTTTCAATAAGAATTAAAATATTGAGTTGTGGTTTGGCATTTTCTGCTATTTTTTTGTTCATGATATACAGGTATTTTTTTTAATAAATAGTAAATTTTTTGGACTTGGTTTTCTCAGCTTCTGTATGTATTAAACAATTATTTCTTTACTTTATACATATATATATACACATATATATATATATATATATATATATATATATATATATATATATATATATATATATATATATATATATATATATATATATATATATATATATATATATATATATATATATATATATATATATATATATATATATATATATTATTGTAAGGACGTAGCCGATGCACGCATCGGACAAGTGGCCCTTCTGAAACGTACACTACAGAATGCTAAACATTCCAAATGGTACGAATTCGCATGCAAGGTCAAATAGATAAAGTAAAAAGTAAAATAGCCCTAAGAGGCATGTCGAATAGAAATAAAGAAAAAAAAAGAACACACAATAGTTCGTCAAAAAAGCAACACAATACATAAATAATTAAAATACAAATGAATAAAAATAGATACAAAGTATACATAGATATAAAACAATCATAAAAGCAATTCGTTTAACCGCCTTTTAAGCTGTAAAGTGCTTAAACTGAAAATGTCATAATCAGGGAAGTGACGATTGTAATTGCGTACCAGTCGATCGACAAATGTGCTAAGCCCATAATTTGTACGATGGTTCAAAAAAGAGTTGAGATTGCCTTGTTCTCCTAATAGGAACCAGAAATGCGACCGACTCAAGCAACATCGGACAGTCAATATCTCCACTGAGCAGTTTGTGAAGAAAAACTAGAAGTGCCTTCTTTCTTCGAAACTCAAGTGTTTGAAGGCCACACAGAAGAGCCCTGGTATTATATGATAAACCCTGGTACGGAAAATTAAACTTATACAAAAGGTATTTGGCAAATCTATTTTGGACTTTTTCGATTTTATCGATATGGCACTGATACGATGGACTCCAAACTGTAGAAAAATACTCCAGAACGCTGCGAACAAGTGAGTTATAAAGACATCCAATTGCTTTAGTATCTGTGACATGTTTTGTTTGCCGCTTTATAAAGCCCAACAGCCTGAAACCCTTCAGCACAATACTATCAATGTGCAGACCAAAAGTTAAATTCTCATCAAAAATAACGCCCAGGTCTGTAAAGGAACTAACAACTTCAAGACTCACGTTATCTATGAAGTAGGAGGAGAGTATGGGTTTAATGCGTTTATGAAAACGGAGCACTTTACATTTAGAGACATTAAGAAGAAGATGGTTAATGTTGCACCATTTGATAAGCTTTTCCAAGTCCGATTGCAGTGGATTAGATTCAGAGGAAACTGGTGAAAAGAATTTTAAATCGTCTGCGTATAAGAGACACTTAGACACTTTAAAGCATGATACTATATCATTTATAAATAGTAGAAAGAGAATTGGACCAATATGAGAGCCCTGTGGGACACCAGATGTCACAACAACCTCTCTAGAAATTGAACCACATACGCTAACTCGCTGACGACGATTGAATAAGTACGAATCTATCCATTGCAGGTAGGTTACAGAAAAACCAATTCGTTGCAATTTGAATAACAGAAGCTGATGGCAAACCCTGTCAAAAGCCTTCGATATGTCAGTATATATAACATCGATTTGTTGACCAGCCTCAACCGATGTTGTTAAGTAATTCTGGAAAATTGCAAGATTTGTAGTTGTTGAGTGACCACTAAAAAAATCGTGTTGCATACTAGTGATGTAGTGCTTCAGAGACTCAAAGATATGATCCGTGATAATTGCCTCAAACAGCTTTGGTATATGCGAAAGCAAGGAAATACCTCTGTAGTTTTTAATATCGCTCTTATCCCCAGATTTAAAGATCGGCATGAGAGTGAAAAACTTCCAAATTTCGGGAAAGGAACCCAGATTAAAAGATTTCTGAAAAATTTTACAAAGGGGCCGAGACAACGACTCGCAGCAACGTTCCAATAAAATAGTGGGAACTCCATCTGGACCAGCCTTTTTAGAAAGATTAAGGGTTTTTATTTTATTGCAGATTTCCGCCTCTGTAATACAATAGGTTGATAGTAATTTTCCCGAACAGCTTATAGGGCCAATCTTGCTAAAATCTAAACTACGGTGACGTGAATAGCAAGACTCAAAGTGAGTGGCGAAGGCATTAGCGATGTTATTCGAACCGGTAATTTCCCCTCTGTCATAATTCATGACACTGGGCAGCCCAGAGTCTCTTCTCAAATTACGTACAAAAGACCAAAAATGCCTGATATTCTCTGGGATAAGCAATTCAGTTTGTGTGACATATGCAAGATAGCACATACCAGTCCGAAGCTTAACCTCACGTCGTATGTCGCAGTAATCAAAATAGTCAACATCTTTATTGGACCTTTTATATTTTTTGTATAGACGATTCTTTTGTCTAATAAGTTTTCTCAGAGGAAGGTCGAACCATATATATATATATTTATATATATATGCATATATATATATATATATATATATATATATATATATATATATATATATATATATATATATATATATATATATATATATATATAATATATACATATATATATATATATATATATATATATATATATATATATATATATATATATATATATATATATATATATATATATATATATATATATATATATATATATATATATATATATATATATATATATATATATATATATATATATATATATATATATATATATATATATATATATATATATATATATATATATATATATATATATATATATATATATATATATATATATATATATATATATATATATATATATATATATATATATATATATATATATATATATATATATATATATATATATATATATATATATATATATATATATATATATATATATATATATATATATATATATATATATATATATATATATATATATATATATATATATATATATATATATATATATATATATATATATATATATATATATATATATATATATATATATATATATATATATATATATATATATATATATATATATATATATATATATATATATATATATATATATATATATATATATATATATATATATATATATATATATATATATATATATATATTTATATGGAGTTTCTGGACCAATTGATTTATATTCTTAGGAGATTTTCTTGGGTTTTTGGTCTGAATTATCTTTTTGAAAAATAAAACTTGTTTATTCTTCGGAAATCTTTTTAATTTGTTTTTTTTTCTTTTATTCCCAAACGTTTCGGCAACATGCCTTCATCAGTGGATTCTAATACAGGTCACTAAAACTAACAAACAATGCTGTTTTGGATTCTTACTTATAAACATGTCTACTTTTTCTTTTTTTTTGTTTTGTGTAAGAGGATAAAAATGTTCTTTTATATACATATACATCCATACATAAGTACACCCCTGCACAGATATATACATATATACAGAAATTTAATAAACACGTATAACCTAATTAATATTACTTGTTTTTTTTTTTATTTTTAAAACAAAACGTTCAAATTGGATGTATAATTATACTATAACTCACCTAAGAAGGTAAATTTTTTTTAATCCATTCACAAATGGGACATATACACTTAAAATTTGTTCTACATATATGTGACAGTACAGTATATACATACTTAAAACTACTGACTGACTGAAATTAAAATTCGTTTTGCTGCTGTTGCTCGTCATATATATTGTTTTTATTGGGTTAAAAAACAAGGTGTTTTATATTGTTATTATTTTAGTATGTGGAACGAGCGCATTTATTTTATATTTTTGTAATTAGTGTACCTATTATTATTTCATTTAAGATAAAATGTAGAAAATTGAACAATTTTTTTATTTTTGCAAATTGCCATTTAATTTTGAAAATTTAAATTTAGATTTACGAGAAAATTGCAGAATATATGCAGTTATTTTATTACGTTGTAATATATTTGGTTTAAGTTTTTAATTTCCGTTTTGTCATTAATTGAATTTTCGTGTTTTTTAATGTACATCATTTCCAAGAATTCCCTTTTTTTCTGATTTATTTCAGTTTTTAAGATTTGTGTGTCCTTATAATTAAATTTATGGGATGTTTCATTCTCATGTTTTGTTAATGAAGTTTTATTTTTTTTGTCATATTTATGCCCATTTAAGCGATTTTTGAGGTATTGTGTAGTCTGACCGATGTATACTCCAGGACAGTCTTTACAAGGTATTTTATATATGGTGTGTGTTTTTTGATTGGTTGGAGTTGGGGTTTTGAGGGAACTAAAAAATTTTTTTATATTTTCTGAAAGGCCTTGTACGTATGGGATTGATAGAAACTTATTTTTATCTGTATTTTTTTCGGTTGGTATAATTTGATTTGGGCTGTTTATTTTATGCAATCTAGAATTAAATATAGAGTTAATTAATTTTTTTGGATAGCTATTTTGAATTAAGATATTTTTAGCTTTTCTTATTGCTTGTGGTTGATATTTTACATTGCTTAATTTTATTGCTCTATCGGCTAGCCCGATAATAACTGATTTTTTTTGGTTCATTGGATGTTGAGAAAAATAATTTACATATCTGCCTGACCATGTGCTTTTTGTATACCATTCTGTTTCGATAATGTTGTTCTTATTATGTAATGTCATATCTAGAAAGTTTATTTGAGAATTGTTTTCAGTTTCGATAGTGAATTTCAGCTTTTCATGAAAATTGTTAAAGGCGTTTAAAATATAATTGCATTTGTCTCTGGGAATTAAGGTTATACAATCGTCGACGTACCTATAGAAGAATGGAAGAGGAATATCTAATTTTTCGATTATATTGCGTTCTAACTCCTCCATAACTAATTGTGCAACCACACCAGATATAGGGGAACCCATTGCGCATCCCTCTACTTGTTTATAAAAATTATTTTTGTACATGAAAAATGTGGACTTTAAAGTTAATTCGATAGCAATTAGAAATTCTTCCATGGGTATATCTGTAAATTTTTTAATTTCAGGCCATTTTTTTTTCAATAAGTTGGAGGGCTAGTTCTATTGGTACATTTGTGTATAAAGAGACCACATCAAGTGAGATTAGAATATGATTTTGTGGTACGGGAAAATTATTTATTTTTTCTTTGAAATCCCAGGAATCTTTAATGTAAGTAGCGCTTTTGTTTGATATTTTCTAGAATTCGTTTTAAAAATTTAGAGAGGTTGTTTAGTGGTTATTGTATACAAGAGATAATTGGTCGCTTTGGTATGCCTTCCTTGTGTAATTTTGGCAATCCGTATAATTTTGGTGTTTGAGCATTATGGAAAATCAGAAAAATCAGAAAATCATTAAAAAAAATCAGTTATTATCGGGCTAGCCGATAGAGCAATAAAATTAAGCAATGTAAAATATCAACCACAAGCAATAAGAAAAGCTAAAAATATCTTAATTCAAAATAGCTATCCAAAAAAATTAATTAACTCTATATTTAATTCTAGATTGCATAAAATAAACAGCCCAAATCAAATTATACCAACCGAAAAAAATACAGATAAAAATAAGTTTCTATCAATCCCATACGTACAAGGCCTTTCAGAAAATATAAAAACTATTTTTGATAAACATAATATAACCGTATGCCACAAAAGTTACAACACCTTCCAAAAAAAATTTTTAAGTTCCCTCAAAACCCCAACTCCAACCAATCAAAAAACACACACCATATATAAAATACCTTGTAAAGACTGTCCTGGAGTATACATCGGTCAGACTACACAATACCTCAAAAATCGCTTAAATGGGCATAAATATGATAAAAAAAATAAAACTTCATTAACAAAACATGAGAATGAAACATCCCATAAATTTAATTATAAGGACACACAAATCTTAAAAACTGAAATAAATCAGAAAAAAAGGGAATTCTTGGAAATGATGTACATTAAAAAACACGAAATTTCAATTAATGACAAAACGGAAATTAAAAACTTAAACCAAATATATTACAACGTAATAAAATAACTGCATATATTCTGCAATTTTCTCGTAAATCTAAATTTAAATTTTAAAATTAAATGGCAATTTGCAAAAATAAAAAAATTGTTCAATTTTCTACATTTTATCTTAAATGAAATAATAATAGGTACACTAATTACAAAAATATAAAATAAATGCGCTCGTTCCACATACCAAAATAATAACAATATAAAACACCTTGTTTTTTAACCCAATAAAAACAATATATATGACGAGCAACAGCAGCAAAACGAATTTTAATTTCAGTCAGTCAGTAGTTTTAAGTGTATATGTCCCATTTGTGAATGGATTTAAAAAAATTTACCTCCTTAGGTGAGTTATAGTATAATTATACATCCAATTTTAACGTTTTGTTTTAAAAATAAAAAAAAAACAAGTAATATTAATAGGGTTATACGTGTTTATTACATTTCTGTATATATGTATATATCTGTGCAGGGGTGTACTTATGTGTGGATGTATATGTATATAAAAAAAAACATTTTTATCCTTTTACACAAAACAAAAAAAAAGAAAAAGTAGACATGTTTATAAGTAAGAATCCAAAACAGCATTGTTTGTTAGTTTTAGTGACCTGTATTAGAATCCACTGATGAAGGCATGTTGCCGAAACGTTTGGGAATAAAAGAAAAAAAAAAACAAATTAAAATGATTTCCGAAGAATAAACAAGTTTTATTTTTCAAAAAAATAATTCAGACCAAAAACCCAAGAAAATCTCCTAAGTATATATATATATATATATATATATATATATATATATATATATATATATATATATATATATATATATATATATATATATATATATATATATATATATATATATATATATATATATATATATATATATATATATATATATATATATATATATATATATATATATATATATATATATATATATATATATATATATATATATATATATATATATATATATATATATATATATATAATATATATCTATAATCTACCTATATTTTATCGCTTTCGAGATATTTGCTGTTTTATTACTTAAAACAACCCCGCGTACTCATCATTTAAATGCTAAATGATGAATACGGTTGCATCAAGTAATAAGACAGCAAATATCTCGTAAATGGTGAACTTTAGATAGATTTATAAGGTATAGCTTTTTTGAAAAAAAAAGACAACAGAATATATTGTTCCTATAGAAAGTTCCGTAATTTTATATGCAAAAAGGTTAGAACATCTTTAAGTATGAAAAGTAGCGCTCGTAGGGCCCTCTAGAAGCTACATCAAAATTTGAGGCATATTATTATTAGTCGCTATAAAAATTCGTTACTACCAATTTGCACTTTAATATCTCGAAAACTAGAGATAATATTTAACAAAATCGAAAAATGATCACTGTATCTTTCTTAATATTAACTCTTGGACTAAGGCAAGTATGGCTCAATCGCGATATTTTAATCGAATCTATAAATTATTGGTAGGACATTTTGGGACTCAGACTCAAATATATATATATATATATATATATATATATATATATAAATATAAATATATATAAATATATATATATATATATATATATATAAATATAAATATATATAAATACATATATATATATATATATATATATATATATATATATATATATATATATATATATATATATATATATATATATATATATATATATATATATATATATATATATATATATATATATATATATATATATATATATATATATATATATATATATATATATATATATATATATATATATATATATATATATATATATATATATATATATATATATATATATATATATATATATATATATATATATATATATATATATATATATATGACGTGTTATCATTCCGGGTGTACATCCGTTCATCACTCTCGTTCTGAAAAGAACAATTTTGCTGACGTTTCGCCAAAATCTCATTTGGCATTTTCGAAGCTTTCTGTTTCGCGTCCGATTGCAGAACTACTATATATATATATATATATATATATATATATATATATATATATATATATATATATATATATAAAAGTTATTAAGGGCGACCATTATATTAGAAAAAATCTGCTTTGCATATTTTTTACTTTAAAGTAACTGTCATGTTATGTTAAAAGCCAAAAGGATACAATAATTTTTATACAAAATTAAGTATAATAGACCTTTTAGCATTTAATTTTTTTTTCATTTTTAAAATGAGTACTATGTATAAGAGATGTGTCAGGAATTTGTAGCAGAGCCAACATAATTTTTTTTTAATGAAACACCCTGATAGACCTCCATCAAACAGGCCACTTCTTACTGATTATAAATTTTGTTATATTACGTTTGATACTTTTATTTGCAAGACTCCCTAGAAAAACCCTGCCTTAAGAAAACATATTCTTATTGAATAATCGATGTAACAGAAACTTCTCCGGCTTTTTCTAATACATTGCTTATAGCAGGGTTTTTCCCGGGTGTCTTTAAGATAAAAGTATCTAACCTAGTAATCCTAGTATATTTATGAATTATAATCAGCAAGAAAAGAACAAACCTTTTTGCTGAAACGGTTTTTAGCATTTAAAATGTTTAAATTCTCAAAATGACATTTTGATTTTACCATATAGTTAAAAAAATAAAAACAATTGTTAAATATAATATAAAAGCTATAGGGTTTATTACATAATTTATATAAACTATGTATTTATATATACAGGGTGTCTCGAGAATGTAAAGCTGGCCCAAAATACAGATTTTAAATGGAACACTCGGTATATTATAAGTTGGGTCTCTTCTTGACAAGACCTTAATTCCCATACGAAATCCGCCAATCATAAAACAGATTGTTACGTGTCCAGGTTTTTTGGCTTTAATGATGATGGCTACCTAACAGTATATAGGTTTTGTTGAACTCTAACTATTGTAATCGTAAAAAATCACCCTCTCAGATTTTTTCAGGTCTTTACGTTTCAGGGTCCCTAGATGCCGACAAATATCTTTTCTCAAAGCCGTCGGTCTGTCCGTTCACGGCATAGCTAAAAAACTACTCACCCGATTGACTTCAAATTTTGGTTAAACATTATTGGTCCTATGGGAATGACCTGGTAACATTTTGGTAAAAATCCAATATGGCAAAACAAAATGGCGGCCTAGTGAAATATTAAAAAAATTCTTACCAAAAAAGTGCTTACCCAATTTTTCTCAAATTTTGCAAAAAAATCAAGTATTATGTAGGAATCAAGTGGTAAAATTTTGGTAGGAATCCAAGATGGCGGCTTAGTGAAATGTTTGAAAATTCAGTCTGAAAAACTACTTAAAGGCCTGATTTCAAATTGTGTGCCATAAATAATTGCGATATACAGATGAACTACTAAAACTGTGGTACTAATTCAAGATGACGGAATAAAATAACGGCTAAATAAAATATTTGTAATGGTGAAAAAATCAACCTACCAGGTTTTTTCATATATTCACGTCTCTATAGATGTCAAAAAACATTTTATCAATTCCGTCGGTCTGTCTGTCGGTTTGTCTGTCTGTTCACAGAATAGCTTAAAAACTACTTATGCGATTGACTTAAAATTTTGGGTGAAAATTAAGGGTCATATGTGAATGACCTGGGACTAGTTTGATAAAAATCCAATAAGGCAAAACAAAATAGCGACCTAGTGAAATGTTAAAAAAATTATTACTAACAAACACTTGAGCAACTTATCTCAAATTTTTCACAATAATATTATATAGAAATCAACTGGTAAAATTTTTAAAAATTCAGCCTGAAAAACTACTTAATGGACTCATTGTAAATTGTGTGCCATAAATAATTGTGATATACAGATGAACTAGTACTGAAAAAACAACATAATGGATTGATTTTAAGTTGTATGCTATAGCTAAATGTGGTATAGAGATGAACGTAAAACTGTAGTACTAATTCAAGATGGCGGAACAAAATGACAGCAAAATATAATATTTGTAATCGTTAAAAAATCATCTCGGGTTTTACATATCTTCACGTCCCTAGATGCCCAAAAATATGTTTTATCAAATATGTCGGTTTGTCTCCATGTCTGTCTGTCAGTTCACAACATAGCTTAAAAACTACTTATCCGAGTGACTTCAAATTTTGGTCAAAAACTGTGAGTGAACTCAAATTTTGCATAAAAATCAAGTGTTATATAGGAATGAACTGGTAACATCTGGGTATTAATATAAGATAGCAAAACAAAATGACCTTTTAAAATATTTAAAAAATTAGCCTGAAAACACTACTTATTAGATTAATTTCAAATTTTGTGCAAGCATTAAGTGTGATATTGAGATAAACTGGTAAAGTTATGATGCGAATTCAAGATAGCGGAACAAAACGGTGGCCAAATAAACTTTTTCAAAAATCGATGTGAATAAAAATCTAATGTGATATAGGGATAAACTGGTACGAATTCAACGTGACGTAACAAAATGGTGGTGTGTATTAATATAAAAACTTCTTATTGAATTTATTTTAAATTATCAAGTGTGGCGTAGGTAGAACCTGGTAAATTAGGAATCCAGTATGATCTAACAAAATGGCGACGAATAAAAATGTTTTAAAAGACATGAATTAAATTGGGTTACACTTCACTATTCCTAATAAAAGGAAAGATTTACAACGAGGGAAGTTCCGGGTAATGAAAATTTACCGATTTTTAATATATATTGATTTTTTTACATTACCTCAAAAAAAAAATCGTTATTTCGTTTACCCGGATCTTCCCTGGATATGAATTTTTCGTTTTATTAGGAATAGTGAAAGTGTGGCCCAATTTAGTTCCGCACAAGTTCAGTAATACTGTCTGTTCAAACTTTCTTATTCGGGCACCATTTTGCTCTTCTACCAGATTGGATTTGTACCAATATTTTATCAGTTTCTGGCTCTACCACGCTTGATTTTTGAGCGTAATTTAAAATAAATTAAATAGCATTTTTATACTGATTTAAAAAAAATTATTAGCTTGCCATTTAGTTCCGTCATGTTGAATTCTCACAAGTCAATTGAATAAGAACGTTTTTACGTTTAGCCGCCACCTTGAATTCATACCACAGTTTTTTCAGTTTATCTTTATATTACATTATTTATTGCACCAAACTTGGCTGAAATCAATCTAGGTAGGTAGCTAGTTTTTTTTTATTAAGCTGATTGTTTAAACATTTTGCCACCTTGTATTAGAACCAAAATATTACCAGATCATCCCCATACAGCCTTAATTTTTGACTAAAACTTGAGGACAATCAAATTAATTTTTAGATAATATGCCGGGAAATGACAGATTAGAGGCCGACGGAATTAAGAAAACATGTTTTTTTTTGGCATCTAGGGTCCCTAAAACGTGAAGCATTTGCAAAAATCTGGGTGATATTTTCAGGATTAGCCGCCATTTCGTTCCATCATCCTGAATTCGTACCATAATTTTACCAGGTCATCTCTATATCACACTTAATTCTTGCACAAAATGTGAATAAATCAAATTTGATTAGTAGCTTTTTCAGGCTGATTTTTTAAATATTTTATTTCGCCATCTATGACTCGTACCAAAATTTTACGTATTAATTCCTACGTATTACCTGTTTTTTGTACAAATTTTTAGTAGTTTTTAAGTAACATTCTTTTTAACACTTCACTAGGACGCCATTTTTTCCGCCATATTGGATTTTGAGCAAAAATTGAAGTAAATCAGATATGTTTTGAAGCCGATTCGATAAATAGTTTCTTAATGATGTCTTTGACGCCGTCATTTTGTTTCACACCATATTGGATTTTTACTAAAATGTAACCATTATCCCCATCTCCTTATGACCCTTGATTATTGACCAAAATTTGAAGTCAATCAGACTGACGGAAATGGGACATGTTTTTCGGGGTCCAGGGCAGTGTCGTAACCACAAATTTGCCCCCCCTCCCAGTTTCAAAGAAGGGCTCCCTATATGCATGACAGAAAATAAATGGATTCATGATGAAGGTCATACATACTTGTGAATTCTCCCCTGGCAAGATTTGTTTAAATCTTTATCCCTTTTGAGATAAACTTTTTCAAATTAAATAATAAAATTTTCGAACTCTTTAATTTTTTAAATGTTTTGCTATTTTATATTCATGACTATAATAATAAAGTTATAATATAAACATATTTTTATTACACATAAATAAATAAGTGTACATACATACTTTTACATTTTTTTCTGCGATATGTTGTCTACTGAGGTGAATAGTAGTATGCCTTATAGTTTACTTTAAAATAGTTGCTCACTCTTGTAACTTTCCGTTTTTAGATTCTGCTTTGATTCTAAACACATGTTACAGGGCCTATACCAAAGTTCAACTGTTTTCGAAAATATGGCGTCTCAAAATTTTCATTTTGGAAGCTATCTTAACTTTTTTAAATGGTTTAAATGAAATTAACTTCTTGCTTCGCCGGAAATCTCAATCATTGACATTCTTGTCCAGCCGGAAATTACGACCATAAGACAGACTTAGGATAATTAAAGTGGCAAAGTGCAAACTGTTTTAATCTATGTCTAACCGTTTGGCCGATATAGAGGGTTACAAAAAGTTCAAAATGACGATTTTGAAATATCATTGACACGAAAACATTTGCATTTAGGTATACATGTAACATAACATTTTGCCATATTTAAATTCCCAAAATTGTATTTCAATACCTTCACAATGAAACAAGTTGCAAGGGAACTGGTATATGCAGGGTATATATTATATATTAGAATAGACAAATATGTATTATCTAATAATACTTCACAATCACAATTATTACATAAAAGGAAGCATTCGCAGGAAGCGTTCTTTCATGCTACCTAACACAACACATACGATTAATTCTTACGAATGGACATAAACCAACATAACCACCTATCAACTCACAATATTAAGAAAAAACTGCATCAAATTATTCCAAAATCTACAATGAATTAACTGTGACATTATTTGAATTAAGTAAATCTATGAAGAGAGTTGTTCACTATTATTTTGACACATTAGAATTCTAGTCTCTAGATATGACCAAAAATGCGCAAGTCTCTAGATGTACTCTGCTAAGGGACATACCTAATTATATTTCTAGGGCTTAAGTTATGTAAAACAGAACCTACGATACAGCCACTATTCTTGGCATTAAATAGTAGAACACTTTTAATAGACCACTCGGAAATCGCAAGTAGATCAGTGTTTATTTTTTGACAGGCAAACTTTCTGAGGGGCAAAGCCCAACAAAAGATGGGTGTCATCAACACAAAGATGAATAAAGCAAACCTAGGAAGTTCTGAGGTATATTAGCTAAACAGCAATGGCCCCAAGGGTACTATCCTGAAGGACGGACGCCTAACCTGATAACTAGACTCCAATCTTGCTCCATCCACCATCCAGCTCAACTGCTTGAGCTCTCCTACAGAGGTAACTAGAACAAACCACTGTACGGAAAAATCATATAGCACTCCAACTTTGCAATCAACATTTCATGATTTATTAAATCAAATAACCTACCATAGTCGAGCAGGTCCAAGTAAGGCATTAACAAACGATCGATGCTTTGTACCAGATCAGTTAGAGCCTTAAGAGTATTGAGAACAGTGGCTGTAGGTACTACGGCCTCTCCAAAAGCCACTCTGCATCTGGGGTATAATATTTCATACATTTCATTTGATATCCGAGATAATCTTTCTCCTAAAAATTAGGGCTCGGAAACGTATTCGAAAAATCCGGAACATTCAATATTCGAATAATTTTGCATGTTCATAAATCGAATATTCGACTACTTGAATTTTCGCAGAATATACTTTAAGTTGAATCATGTTAATAAATAATTGACATTCGTTGTGATGAAATTAGGTAAAGAAGTGTGGTAAATCTTTGGGAATTTATAGTACCCGCTACTTGTACTAATTAAAGTGCATACTTTTTTATACAGTTTTGTTTGAAAAAAGGGACTTTTTTTTAACACTCTCACGTGCTAAAAAGGGTTCTGTTATGCATAGAAATGTCGAGCGAAAAAATGTCCACTTTTTTGACGGTTGTAAAAAAATATCGCTGGAGCACAACTATTAGAAAATAAGCCGTTGCCTTGTAATATGTGGCCAACAAGAACTTGGCTGCCGATTACGTCACAAGAATGCTGCAGTTTATATAGATTCGTTCAACGCAACTGATGGAGGGTGGGGTATACGTAGATTAAGAAAGAAGGAAAAAGTGCAATATTTGAGAAGCGCGCTTTTCAAAATAGCATGTGACTTTTAATTCGATTTAAAAGTGTAAAGTTTTACGTGTTACATTTAACCTATCACATAAAACGTAGACAATTAGTGTTTATAATCAATAGGACATTTTCCTATTAGAGACAGATCCTTTAATATGGCACATTTTGAACGTTGCCTCCCTTCGAGATGATTGAAAAATAAAAGTGACTTGTAGCGTCTACAAATTTGGTACAGTATTTGCTTGTGCATTTTATTTAACCCCAACTGTTTTTAGACCTAAATATAGAGGATCAGCTGATACAAGAATATTACACAAGCTATCCAAATTAGCAGGATATTAATCTTTGTATAGCAGTAAATTCTGTCCCGTCGGAGAAATCATTTTTTAATGCCGATAACATAGTTAGTGCCAAACGCACCTGTTTGAAACTTAGTAATGTAAAGAAAATTTGTTTTCTCGGGGCTAATTTATAATTAATTTTATGGTTTTTATATTTAAAATAATAGGAAATTAAACAAATTCGGGTATTTGCTCGTAAAAACTATAAAAGCGTTAAAAAATATCTTAAAAAAAAAGCATTTTTATTGTAAATTCAACGTTTTTTCCAGAGTTGTTTTCTCCTCTAAATCTGCTCTGATACAGAGTAATGACTAACAATAAATTTGTGTACCAAAATATAAACATATTTGCCTGTACAGTGCAACCTCGATTATCCGAACTATTTATTGCAAGCCATTGTTCGGTTAACCCTTTTGTTCGAATATGGGGCAAATAATGCAAAAGAGAAGTCTAAAGTGTGTAATTACCTATAATTATACAGATACAGATCTAAAATGTATAATAAAATAAACTTAAACAATAAAATAAATTTAAACTCGTATAATAATGAACATTTCACTTTTTTACGAAATATGACGTAATCTTTTTTTGAACGAGAGTATTCCTTTTCAGTTGCTTTGCCCTGTTCTGCATCTGTTCTAACAGGAGTATGTGGCAAGACTCGTCTCCATTCTCCTTTGCCCACGCTATTCATTTATCAAAATAATTTACTGCTTCCCCGTGAGTCAAGCGTCCACTGCTAATTTCTTCTTCATTCTCCTCTTCTTCTTCCGAGTTCCAATTTTCTATGATATCACTGTCGTTCATCATTTCCACAGGATCCTCATCTCCAAGTGCCCATTTTTGAATTTCTTCATCTGTCGGAACTTCTGGCAGTTGTTTTGTAAGAGCTATTATGTCACTAATTTCAGTTCCAGTAGTTTCTGATCTTTTTGTTTGGGCCAATGCAGAATGGGGAATTAAGTCTTCATTTTCCCATTGATCTAAAATACAAGGGGGCAAAAGTTGTCGCCAAGAACTTTTTATCAGACCAGTTTTTACGTGCTGCCAAGCCTACGCTAATTCCAACAGAACATCTTTCAATGTAATTTTTTTAGCTCTTCTGAAATGTTTCCCTACGTCTCAACAATCTTTTTCAAAAGATTTTTTCTGTAGTAGAGTTTAATTGCTTGAATTACATGTTGATCCATTGGCTGAATTAATAGAGTGCAGTTGGGCGGCAAAAACATAACAGAAATCTGGGAGTCGTCACTTGCTAAGTCTACTGGATGAGCAGGTGTTCGTGTTCGGTTAACTGGATATTCGGAAAATCGCATGTTAGGATAATAAAGGTTACACTGTAATTTGTTTCATATAGCAATAATCACTCCGTACATTAGCGTTTTCATAATTAAAATGGAATCTAGACACTGATTTCTATTTTTATGGAAATTGTTTTCATTTTGTAAAATATATATGTTCAAATTAAATGCGTATATTTGTATGCTATTTTCCTTATTGTGCCCCTCGCTGTCGCCTTCTGGCGCCTAACCTGGTGATAACCGAATACCAATCCACCTACTCAAGTAACCCGAACTTGAATCATAAAGATAGTTATATGAAAATTTAAATAGCTTATTTTTGCGTTCTAAGTCTTTGCTCCCAATATTGTAGTTAAGTCATTAGTTATTCTTTATTGCCTGCATACCATATTATATACAATTCTAGCTAAAAGGTTGGAATAAAAATAACACAACAATTAAAACAATAAATATAACAAATATTTATATGCAACTCTTAAAAATGTACAAGAACAGAAAAAACATTTTTTCCACCATAGAATGCCAACATATTAAATTCTTTCCTTTTCTTGTTTAAACCTTGTTTTTATTTCCATATTTAAGTTTATTTCTGAATTTCTTGGGGTTAATGCCAAAAGCAGCTAATCTGGCATCAGAAATTCCAATACTATTAGGCTCTTTATTTTTCTTCAATTTCTTTGCTCTATTTTTATTGTTATTATCAGATTCAATATGTTTTCTTTTCTTATTTTTCTTGTCGTCTATCTTTGCCCTTTCATTTTTCTTTTTATTTATATTTTTTTCTCTAGTGTTACTTGAGCTATCTTTACCAATGTTATTGTTTATACTTACATCTGTGCTATTTTCAATGTTTCCTTGTTTCTTATTTTTCTTCTTTTTTCGCTTGTTTCTCCCATTATTTCCTTTGTTTGAATTAGAATCATTTTTGGGGTCTATTGTATCTTCAGATAATTTTTCTGTGACCTTTTCCTCTTCTGAAAAGAACTTGGATAAACTAGATTTAAGTTCATCGCTGTTATTTTCAAAAGTTGGGATAGTATCCATAATGTTTCCTTGTTTATTATTTTTGCTTTTAGTCTTCTTTTTTCGTTTTTTGCATTGTTCTTCATTCAAATTTAAATTATCTTTAGAAACTTCTATATCTTTAGAAACAACTTCTGTTTCTTCCTGTGGATTTTTGTCTGCGTGATTAGTTTTTGAAGCCTTTTGATCCTCCGTTCCTTCGTCAGGTTCTTCTGAAAACAAACTGGGCAAAAGTCTCTTTTTTAAAGTCATATTATCAGCTTTCTTTGAATATGCAATCTGCTCATATTTTTCAACGTTATCTGGTCGACGTTGTACTGTTTTCTTTAATGAACACCATCTGTTTAATTCTTTGTCTTTTGCTAATAATATATAAAAATAAAAACGACTCACTGTGAAAGTTAATACCTTTAATAATTTTCAATGCTTAATATAATTATTATTTTCTAATTAAGTTATTTAAAATTACTAAAATATGTTTAAAATGTGAACAAATTTTATTCAGTCAGCATAAACAAGACCAAAAATTTGCTTTAAGCTTTGGTATAAATGTTAAATCAATGTAAATAATTTTTATTTTTCATTGACACGTAAAATGTACCCAGGCTAAACCAAAATTTTGAAAAAACTTGCTGCAAAAACCCTTTTTGAAATTATCAACATAATTAAATATGCAACAACGTATTACCAAAAGAAAATATATATAAACGAATAACGTATATTAACGGTACTTTTGTTATTGGAAGTACGAAATTACCACAGGTTTGCTTCCTTTTCTTAAAGAAAGGTCATTATTGACTCTTATGAAAGCAAGCGCTCACTAGCCTGAGCCATACGACCGCAAGATATTAATATATACATTATAATCGCTGAAAACGCGCACATTATCCAAAACCGCACGAAAGGCAGTGATCAAATGTTAATTAATGTAACTATTAATTTATTCGGCGCGTACGGCTCCAGCCACTCGGCCCTTGCTTTTACTAACTACTCTAAACTAAACACTCATAAAAACTAAAATCTGTAATTTCTGTTAAAAAAAAGTGACATTATTTTTTAAAGAATTTGAAAGAACCTTTTAAATTCTAATAAAACACTATTTATTATACAATACTTTAGAACAATCATTACATAAAAGTTCTCCCAGGGAGCCTTCTTCCATACTACCAGATACATATGAGTAATCTTTACTAATAGTCTTACCAACAAGTAAAAACGACAAAAACCAATACATGAAATAGAACAACAATAAACACCTAACAATATTTAGAAAAAACCACCCCATATTATTCCAAAACCTATAACGAATTTACTGTGGGATTACTTGAATTAAGTAAATGTTTAAAACTACGAAGGGAGTTTGGTGCCAACAAGCCGTCTATAGGACCGTAACTAAACCTAGGAATGTCAAGGCAGCAAGTGAAGACGGCCCTAAAGACTGATGCTATCAGGTTTTTAATAGAGAGTGGAAAACTACAATAGAGGAAGACAGACAAAGGACTTCATTGTCGGCGTCGGTCAGTATAAAGCCAAAACGCCCTGGCTACTCACAAGTAGACGGAATTTCAGATCCCTGATAGGAGTGCCTACAGGGCACTGTCGATTAAATACATCTTGCCCTGATACTGTATGTAGTGATGAGGTAGAATTTCCGTAACACTATTTATGCAGATGCAATGCTAGGGCTAGACTGTGACATTTTTGGTGCTGTATTGTTCGTATTTGAAGAGAAATCACATCATCAGTACACAAAACGAATACACGAATTTTGAGCTAACTGGATTTTTCTGTCATAATCAGCTGTTAGTAGTTAAAATACATTGCAATAATCTATTGGTGGGTAAATGAGTGATTTAATTAGCATAAGTTCTATTTTCTCTAGTAGAAACCTATTTAACGGCGGGTTGCACAAAGCATTTAACTAAGCATTAACTAACAACAACTACTTGAGCTTTCGAACAGAGATAATTAGCAGACCACCTGCACACCTGTACAGCGAAATCACAGTACCTTAACTTGTGACTCAGCATTTCATGATTTATTGAATTAAATGCCCTACTCTAATCGAGCAGGGCCAAACACAAAGGAATGAATGATGGTCTGTGCTTATGCTTTGGTGCTATGGTGTGTTTATAGCTTAGAAAGATGGCGGACGATGATATAGCTCGTGAAATTGCTCTCGCGGAAAAATCGGATAAATGCGGTATTTGTACAAGAAAATTAAAGGGAACTATTGTATGTGTTCAGTGTAATAAAAGTTATCATAGTGGATGTGTAGTTCGATGTCCTGGCTTTAAAATAATTGGTCTGAATAAGCTTTTGTGTTCGGAATGCAACGTTGACCTGGATTTGACAGATGGTGAAAAAATTCGGCTGATTACTCGGAATAACGGACTGCTGGGTACCCTGGTTCTGGAATTAACCGAAAAGAATGATATGCTGCGTGAGAAAGTGTCATTTCTGGAGGGAAAACTTGAAAACCTGACCAGGATTCCTGAAGAATCGATGATTTCTGGAAGATGCTCCCCCCGCACCCCCCTAGGTAATCCGTCACTTCCGCCATTGCCTGCTGCGCAGGAGCGGGATAACAGTTTTGCCAACAGCTTGGCCAAAAAGGGAGTCATTACTGATCCGCAAAATGACGCAAATCAGCGTGATAACGTTCCCGGCACGGACGGTAGTACAAGCCACCTACCTAACAATTTAGGAAGAATGCCGAACATAACCCCAGAGGTAACGACGTCTGTCAGTAGTGTCACTTATGAAAACAAAAACAAAAGTCTTCCACGTAAACAGAAAGGAAGAGACGCGAAAAATTCAGCAAAAGATATAAAAAGTCCAGCAATTACTCTCAGCCAGGTAAATCGCGCAGTTGACGAAGCATTGCTCAGTTCAAGGCCCGAGTTTTCTGGAGTTTCCATGCTCAATAATGATGCTATCAACAAAACAGCCGCGGTTTCGGCGATCGAAGGAAAAGTGAAAAACTCCTTTGAAGGTGTGTTAATGAAGAAATGGTTTTATGTGGGACGGGTGTCCAACGCAGCTTCTAGCCAATCCATTCTGGACTATATCATAGAAAATGCTAAGATACCAAACAGGGAGGTGACTGTAATAAAGCTTCAATCTGGTAAAGACTATTCCTCCTACAAAGTGGGTATCGACCCAGCCTATGCTACCACTCTTGGACGGGCCTCCTTTTGGCCACAGTTTGTCGATGTGAGAGACTTTATTTTACGCAACAACAATTTTATGAGGAGAGATGGTTGGAGCCACCAAATGAATTTTCATCGAGGAAGATATCCCAAGGGACGCCAGTAGAAATAAATAATAAAAGGGAAAGTATCTCTGTTATGCATATTAATGTTCAGTCCCTGTCTAGTAAGGTTCTTGAATTGGAATCAATCCTGCTAGTTAAATCTAATATTAAAATTTTATGTATTTGTGAACACTGGCTCAGGCAGGAACAAGCTGAGTGCTTTGTATTACCAGGTTTTAAGATGGTAAGTTACTATTGTAGGAAAGAGTTTAAAAATGGGGGTACATGTATTTTTGTACACAATAGCATTTCGGTTAAAGATCTGTTGCGTGTCGCAGGCATTTCGCAAGAGTGTAAATGCGAGATGTCTGCCTGTTACATTAAACAATTTAGTCTGGCTATAATTTCAGTGTATAGGTCACCCCAATTCAACTCCATTGAGGAGGCAATTGGTTTAATATCTCAGGCTCTGGATATTGTTGTTGAAATTGATTCTAAAGTTCGAATTCTCGTTGCCGGAGACTTTAACGTGCATTTTAATGATGTTAACGACAACAATGCCCAGAGAATATCTCAGCTGTTTCTCGCCTACGGTCTCGAGCAGTACATCTACGAGTCCACCCATGAAAAAGGTAACTGTTTAGATAACATATTTTTAAATTGCTTTGCAAGTGGTGTGAGCAACTTTCCAGTAGGGTTCTCTGACCACACTGCTCAATTAGTTGAAGTTGATGTTTGTGAACCGACTAGAGATGATGTCCGGTTTCAAAGAAAACTGAGTTCACATGGAGTGGAATCTTTTTTATCTTACTTGTCCCGAGAGACCTGGTTTGATGTCTGTACTGCTGACTATGCTGAATCAAAGTATAATTGTTTCCATACTACCTTTCATTATTACTATAATTTAAGTTTTCCATTGCAGACTCGCAATAGAGTTCAGGGTGAGGGAAATTCTTGGGTGACTCCGGAGGTAAGATTGGCCAAGCAGGGCCTTATGTTGTGCTATGAGTGGAAGTTGAAATATCCTACGCAGCGTAATATTGAGCTATACAGGGAGTGTAAGAAAAACTACAATAATATTTTAAGGAAATCTAAAATAAATCACTATAAAAACAAACTAGAAAATACGGATAACTATAGCAGAACTGTGTGGAATATTATTAATTTTGAGACGGGTAGGACAAGTAACCGAGTTCTACCTGAAAATTTGACTCCCAATGATCTTAACACCTTTTATGTTAGTCATCCTAAAAACATAGTGAGTAGCATTGCATATTCTCAGGACAAATCAGCCGATTTCATGCGAGCTGGTCCGAGTCAAGCGAATTCCATGTTTTTTGGACCAGTTGATGTGTACGAGGTGGCTTCGGTGATTGGTAGGTTTAAGAACAAGAAGACTGAAGACTTCTATGGAGTAAGCATTTATGTTTTGAAGCAGGTGTCGGGATCTTTACTTGAACCAGTCGTTAACATGATGAATACTTGTTTTCAGGAGGGCTGTTTTCCATCTCAACTTAAGATATCTAAAATATGCCCCATATATAAAAAGGGGGAAAGTGGTCTTTCTGAGAACTTTCGTCAGGTCTCAATTTTGCCAGTTTTATCGAAGTTACTGGAAACACTTATGTATAATCGGCTCATAGATTTTTTTGGAAAAAATGAAATAATTGTTCCACAACAGTTTGGGTTTAGAAAGGGCTTGTCTACTACGAATGCACTAATGGCCTTGACGGAAGCAATAATAAACGCTTTTGAAAATAAAAAAGACTTTTTGGCACTATTTTCTGATCTCACTGCGGCCTTTGACTGCGTAGATAGGGACATTTTACTAAATAAATTGGAATTTTATGGCATTAGGGGTGTAGCATTAAAATTGATAAGATCATATTTGACCAATCGGTATCAGGTAGTAGAATTTGACGGGAAGAGAAGTGAGCCTATGCTTGTAGAGACTGGTGTCCCTCAGGGCTCAGTATTAGGCCCACTTCTCTTCATAATTTACATAAACGATCTTCCTAATGCGTTCGAGAATGACACCATGAATATATTATATGCTGACGACGCTAATTTCGGGGCTGCAGTGGATAGGGGAGTGGACAGTACTCCTGTCCTCGAGTACATGCTGGATAGGGCTAAACGTTGGTTCGGGGCAAATAGGCTTGCTCTGAATGAAAATAAAACTACGTCTCTTCTGTTTAGTACAAAATCAATTGCAAAAACCAATACAACGGGCACTAAATTTTTAGGAGTTATGATGGATAATAATCTGTTATGGAATAACCACATAAATCAACTGTGTAGTAGATTGAGCCAGAAAATATATGCAATTAAGAGAATACGTTCTGCAGTGGGTCAGACTGCTGCAAAAATAACCTATTATAGTTTGTTTGAATCGGTAATGAAATACGGTATCTTGGCCTGGAGCTCAGCAGCAACTACGAATCTGGACAGGGTGTTCAGAGTACAGAAAATGGCGGTCAGATCAATTGTTGGCGTGAGGTCTGATGTGTCCTGTAAGCCACTCTTTAAGTCATTGAAAATCATGACATTGTATGCCATAATAATAACTAACAAATTGTATTATTTGAAAAAAAAATATTCAAGCTTACAGAGTGGCATCAGATATACATATGCATGATACTAGATCTAAGAATAATCTGGTCCCCCCCTGTAGCAGGTTAAGCAGATACAGAAATGATGACATTCATTTATATAATGCTCTCCCTCAGGCTGTAAAAGATTTAAGCTTTAAAAAGTTTCGGAGCAAGATGCGGGAAGTTCTGACTGCTTATCCCTTGTATGGTTTTGGAGACTACTTTTTGGTGATTGAAAACAGAGATGCTTTCCTTTAGATTAGATTAGATTTTATTTGAGTTTAGATTTTGACACCACTATGTATGATTTTTGTGAGAATGTCGCCATAAATTTTAAATTTTAAATTTTAAATGAACTTGTGTTTTATGTTAATTTAATTGTTTTGTAATGTAATTTAATCTAATTAGTGTAATATGTAATTATTGTTCGTAACCTATTATAATGTTTGTATTCTCTTTTAAATTCTATTATTGAAACTAAGACAAAGTAACCTGTACTCTCGTATGACTTGTCAACAGATACCCAGTATTTTAATGACTAATAAATATTTTTATTTTTTTTTATTTTTTTATGCTACTTTAACAAACATAGAAAAAGACTCCAAGTCTCGGTCTCAGTAAATTAAAATTTTTAAGATTACAGGTGTTTCACCCTTTCGAGCATCATCAGACCTACAAACAACAGAGAGGTAAATAATCACACTCTCAAATCCGAAAACAATAATTTACAAATAGAATAAAACACACTAAAGTACAACAAAACAAACAAGAGTCGATCAAATATGTTGTTGTACTTTAGTGTGTTTTATTCTATTTGTAAATTATTGTTTTCGGATTTGTCAATGTGATTATTTAGTAAGGTTCTTTCTGTTGCTTATAGATCTGATGATGCTCGAAAGGGCGAAACACATGTAATATTAATAATTTTAATTTACTAAGACTGAGACTTGGAGTCTTTTTCTATATTTGTTAAAGTAGCATAATATGGCACAGAGCATCATTCATTCCTTTGTGTTTCATACTGTGACCCAGACTTAGAGTATTTTTCTATGTTTGTTATTAAAACTAGGTCTATTTGAGAAATATGATAAAATTTCTTTGATTTTCATACTACTTTAGTTACAGCAGTGACTATACTATGGCCCTCCGGATGTCAGACTATTCTGCAGTATAATATTTTATTACAGATATATTTGCTAATCGTATTTTAGACACCAACATGACAAGAGGCAAACAGATCTGAACTCCGATAAAGATTCTGTTTTTGCAGTTTTTAGTAATAATATATTATTAAATAATAACATGTTATATCTGACATCTATAACCATACTTTTGGTTTAATACAACTGAAAGCCTAATAAATATATTGTAATAAATTTCAGAAAATACAACTACTACCACTAAGATCATCCAATTGATTATTTTAAAATTAACTCAGAGTAGTGTCATCAACTGGAGTGGCTAAGCAATTAACGCTAGAGAAATGATTACTAATCTGATGAACACTTTTTGATATTGTTAATATTTTAATACAAATAAAAATAGATTTTATTCACAATTTTTTTGAATGAATGAATATTCTTAATTTTAATACAAGGTTAGCAATACGACAAAGTCAACTTTAAAATGTTTCCTTTTTAATTCGACTTTTTTAGAAAAATACTTATCATTTTTTTATCCAAGAAGAATTTAAAATTTGTAATTCTATTAGAACAGAAGATAACGTTTCCGAGACCGAGATTTGTAAGAAATTTACTTTATATTTTACAAAATTTTGAAGTTTTTAAATTGACATTAAATTTACCAACTTAAATCTTACACGTGAATAATGGGAAGGAAAAATGTTAAAATTCGCAAACCTATAATCATCCAGTAAGCAGTCAATGATGTCAGGGGAAAATAAGCCCTCAAATATTTAAAAGTACTTAAAGTATTTAAATCGTTAAAATTGTTGTCCTGTATGTGTGTGTGTGACCAAAAAACAAAATAATATTTTTTGTTTTTATTTGTTGTTAATTTATTTTTGTAAGTTTATTTACATAATCTATAAAAAAAAATTATTTTCGTGTCTGTCTATTCACGGCACAGCTAAAAAACTGCTTCTTCGAATTTTGGTCAAAAATTAAAGTTCATATGGAAGTAATCTGGTAACATTTTGGTAAAAATCCAATGTGGCGATAAGTAAACTGTATAAGAAATTATTTTCAAAAAAACTACTTATCGAATTTAACTCAAATTTTGCACAAAATTAAGTGTGACATGGGAATAAATTGATAAAATTTTAGTATGAATCCAAGACTGCGAAATAAAATAGCAGTTTAATAAAATATTTTTAAAAAATTGGTCTAAAATCTACTCATTTCATTGATTTCAAATTATGTGCAAAAATTAAATGTGATATAGAGATGAACTGAGAGTTATTTTGATATGAATTCAAGAAGGGGGAACAAAATGGCTGACAAAAAAGTTTTAAAAATTAGTGCAAAAAACCTTCTTATTTAATTGACTTCAAATTTTTGACAAAAGTTAGAAGTGATATAGGGATAAACTGATAAATTTTGGTATGGTTCACACAAAAATTTTACTGGACTCACTGATATTCAATACAAATTAGAAAAAAAAACCGAAAAAGGATTTTCAAATCTTGTATACACAAACCAAAGCCAAAATATAGTTTAGAAAATTCTTCTAGTGAAAGTAATTTTGGACCAAAAACCAAAATTCCAATCAAAATGATCTAAAAAATGTTAAGCAAAATTCTTTTAGTAATAAACAGGAAATTTTTGGAAATGAAACAGTGTAATATTAATAATTTTAATTTACTGAGACCGAGACTTGGAGTCTTTTTCTGTTCGTTAAAGTAGCATAATATGGCACAGAGCATTATTAATTCCTTTATGTTTGCTCTAGAGTAGAGCATTTAATTAAATAAATTATTCTTGGATAAAAAAAATGATAAGTATTTTTCTAAAAAAATCAAGTTAAAAAGGAGACACTTTAAAGTTGACTTTGTCATATTGCTAACCTTGTATTAAAATTAAGAATATTCATTCATTCAAAAAAATTGTGAATAAAATCTATTTTTATTTGGATTAAAATATAAACTTTCACAGTGGTATGCTTGAAGAACATACAAAGGTACTGAAAATAAAAAAAATTAAAAAAAGGAAATAATTTTATGAAAAATGAAATAAGATTAAATATTTTAAGTGAAAAATTGTTGAATATAATAATTGTGAAATATTGAAAAAAAACCTGATCTGGCAGTAATTTTAAGTATGTATGGATTAAGAATGGTCAAATATATTGCCGAAAAACGGAACATAGTAAAGTCATACATATAGTTAGTGCCATTCAATCATTAGGTATAAATGAAGCCTAAAAATAAGTTTTTTTGACATAATATGTTTAAGCAACTTTTTTCTTTTAATGGGTCATCAAATGAATTTAAATTATTATGAAATTCAGATATATAATGAAAATCAAACAGATAACGATTCAGTTCTGAATATATCATATATTAATGTTAGATCATAGAAAAAGAAAATTGCTGATATAGAAATGTTTATTCCCTCCATAAATCATTTGATTCATATTATGGTAATTAGTGACTCAGATTTTCCAAAATGAAATAAAATATAATAGTCCTGGATATTCTGCTGTATATACTTCTAGAAGTAAAAAACGAGGAGAATGTGCTATATTTGTAATATATTGTGCCATTTGACAATAATAAAATTAAAAATGAAAACAACATTTTTTTTCTATTTTTTTATTGAAAATAAGGAAAATATTTGGAGCAGTTTACAAACCACCAAAACATTTCGAACATAGTTTTAATTTTTTGGATAGTGAACTTGAAAATGAAATGGAAAGATGATATGGATAACAGGTTATACAAATATAAATGTTATGAAAAAATAAAAAAATCCACTTATTATTTTGATATGTGTCAGTCAAATCGTTTTCGAATATGTAACCAATTAAAACCAATTAAGAATCATTCAATAATACTTATGGATCACATTAAAATGATGAAAAATATGTGAACATATCAGTCATAAGTCACTCGATAAGTGAACATGAAATTGAAACACCAAAGGATGGAAAACTAATAGATCAACCAAAGTTTTATATATAAAAAAAATTAATGTGCAAGATATAAATAGTGTTGCAGAAATCTTATGGTAAAATGTTTTTAAGAAACTAGTGCATACTTAAAACGAAAAAATAAATTTAGAAAAATTCAAAGCTTCGGCCTTGGTTCAACGGTGAAATATTTAAAACCACTAAAACTAAAAATTATTACTTGAGTATATTACAAAACTTGGATAAATCGACGATAATTTAAAAAAAAACTCAATTATACCTAATGATGTAAAGATATCCTGTCTAAAGGAAATAAGTGACCCCTTTAATCATTATTTTACATTTGTTGGTGAAAAACTTTCAAAGAAAATACAAAATATTCCTTTAGAATTAGAAAAAAGTAGTAAGTACTAATAGTCTTTTTGCAATTAGTCAAATCTTAATAATTTTGTGTGCAATGGAATTCTATGTTTGTGTACAAAAGTTATAAATATACCACCCTTAGAAGTGGAGGCTAAAGAGTATTTACATTTAATTTATTTAAATTTAGTATCTCGTAGGGTTTTGTTTGTGACTATTTATAACTTTATTTTGATCTAAAATGGTTTCTTCTACTGTAGCAAGAGTATCGCTGATTGAACTCTATTATGAAAATGGTAGATGTACTAATATTGCAGCACAGGTATTTAATCAAATAAATCCAGATAAACAGGTTCAACAAAAATACATAACTGAACTGGTAGCAAAGTTTCGGGAAACAGGATCAGTAGCAAACCAAAAACCAATCACTCCAAATCGAATGATAGTGGGAAACGAAGCAGTGAAACTTGCTATTTTGGGCTACGCCAATAATGACCCTACATTAAGCTCCAGGCAACTACCTTTAGTGAGTGGCATATCTCATACCAGTATTCGCAGAATTTTAAAGATACATACCTCTACAAAATTATCTTGTACACCAATTAAAAGAAGATGACTTTGACAGACGATTGGAATTTTTGCGAGATTATGAGTGAACGAATAATAAATTATCCAAATTTAGTGTTCGTATGATATTGGTCTAACGAAAATCCACATCTATTCCAAACATCTGGATTGGAATTTTTGGCTATTTTTTAATTGAGCTTTTTTTTTCTCCCAGGAAATCTAAGTGGAGAAATGTATCTGCAATTATTAGAATACACTATCGATCCTGCATGGACATTTCAGCAAGTTGGTGCACCTCCTCATTCTACCCTTGCTGTTCGTGAATATTCAAATCGGATGTATCCTGGTTGATGGATCGGCCAAAGAGAAGCAATATAGTAGCCTGCAAGATCACCTGATTAAACCCCTTTAAATTTATTTCTAGGGGGTCACTTAATAAGTAATATTTATAAATTAAATGATTTATCATCATTGATAAATGTCGGGCTATTACACATTGCTTCATAATGCCTGGGACCGTTTTGAACAAAATCTCTATGATTGTATGGATGCAACACTTTCAGCACTTATCATGAACAATGAATAAACAAAATTTACATCTTGTGTCTCATCTTTCTTTGTAAACCTAAACCATACTGATACCGTAAAGCTAAGTTCAAAAAAAATTTCTATTTTCAGAAAAACAATGTCATTACATAAAATTAACGTAAAGACCGATACAAATTTATAGTTTTATCAGTGTTGACTTATTAACTACTTAACTACCTTCTTAATGTTTAAAAATTGCTAGGCTTTAAAAACACAATTTAATGACCTTTGAAATGAGGTATCACTTGACCTTTAATCCCATTTTATATTTTAAGGGTTGCAGCTTACTTACTCTGCGGTAAAAATGCCAGCGAAAAAAACTTTTTTTTCGACACGAAAATCAACGGATCTCAACATTTTTTTACCAAGCAATGAATTTTTTCTTTTTATTGCTCTACTCTTATTTTTTCAAAAACTGCTGCATCAAATTTGAAAAAAAAGACGCGTTGAAAAGTGAATTTGATTGCCTTTAAAATAAGGTATTACTCGATCCCTATTCCCACTGCCCGCCGCGAGAGGGTGGAAATGACAAGGTTGGTTATATGGGTAAAATCTTTCCCCCGGGAATTAAAAATCGACGGGTCCGAGCGATTTTTTTTTTAAACTAACTAACGGTATATGGCCTTATTTTGTGTTGATTGGCCCACCATGTATGCATTCCTTGTCTAGACTTTATACAACAGAAATAATGTATAAAGAATATAATATTATGTATATAAGGGATATCCATTTTTGGCAAAGTACAATTTTTATTCATATTATAATAAAAAAATAAACATTAAATATTACTAAAAGGTATACAGGGTAAGGATTTTAAATTCTTACAAGGCGATATCAAAAAAACGGTTTGGAATTTTTTAATAAAAATTTGTTAAGTTATTAAGGTGACTGGGGGTCAGATTTTAAGATATTTTTGACAGTAACCCCCCCTTCTACATTTTGAATGGCGGCTGTCAACTTTAAAATGTCAAACGAAATGGTACTGTTTTTTCCAAAAATTCGATTGTCTGTCAAAAACTACATAAGTACCCCTAAAATCTTTGCATTTGCTTTACCAGTTGCCTAGTTACGAATTAAAAAAAAAACACAAAAAATATCAAAAAATATTGAATGCCATAAATTACACGATGATGTCCATCGACTGCTAAACATTTTATGATTCTTTGTTGACAGGAGTTGCAGACGCGAACATTCCGGGTTCACTAATATGAATTCCTGTCGAATTCGATTTTTCATATTTTCTGGCGTGGTTGACGGTATTCCGCTAACTGTGTCTTTTACAAATTCTCACAAGAAAAAATGTAAAGAGAGCAGGCCAGTTTACGCGACCTTCACGATCAATCCACCTATTTCCAAACATGCCATTGGGTGTCTCTAACTGGTCGCGCAAAGTGTGGTAGTGCACCATTATGCTAAAACCACACTTGGTGTAACTCCCCTCTTAAAAGATTATCGTACATTTCCCCATATAGGTCATCAAAAAAAATGTGGGCCAATGACCCTGTCTCCAACCAACGGTAAACGGACGCTGATTCGCTATAAATCCTATCCAGTGTGGATTTTCAGGTGCCCAGTAGTGCATATTATGTCGATTTAGCTTACATTTAAAGAGCAAATAATGAGGTAGGGAACGTAGTATGAAATAGAAACTTACCTGACCACAATTATCAGAAAAAATAATGGTTGTTAAAAAATTTTGAATTTTAAATCTTAGCTGGTTATAAAATGTTATCTGATTTTGAAAAGTTTGCCCATACAATTCCTGGTAAAGAGTGACAAGATAGTGGTAAAAATTGTACAATTTTAAAATGGTCAGCACCGATTTTTGTCACATTCGTGATTCAGTAGCAAGTTGTCTGGATGCAACATCATGGGATCAGAGGGAACGTACTGTCACTAATAACTTCATTCTTGTCCCATAGAAAAATACAAGTGAAAATCGATACACTGGTCTCTGACAAATATGATATTAACATAGGTACAGCGCAAGGATCAGTACTACCTCCTCTATTATTCATAATTTATGTCAATGACCTAACTCTTCCAGAAATGACTATTAAATTTGCCGATGACACCTCAGTCGCAATCTCTGCAAATACGGAAGCTGATATTATTCAAAAAATTACAGAAGTATGCAACAACATGAACCAGTGGTGCTTTTCAAACCAACAAATCCTCAACGAAAACAAGACTGTGACAGTGCATTTCCATAAAACAAATCAAAGGGTTCAGTTAGGAAATGATAAACCAGTTGCCAAACTTCTCGGAACGTACTTGGATTCAACATTAAGTTGGGAGCCCCAATTAGATCATATATGTTCTAAGCTAAACAAGGCCTTTTTTGCAACTTTGAAACTGAGTCAAACAGTTCCACAATCAACCCTTATGACAACATATTATGCACTAGTGTATCCGCACCTTTCCTATAACATTATACTCTGGGGTCAAGCAGTGAATGTTAACAGAATATTTATATGTCAAAAACGAGTGCTAAGACTTATTTTTGGTCTTAAGAGAATGGATTCATGTAGAGATGTTTTTAAAAAACACAAATTACTAACGTTGACATCGATTTACATACTGAAATGTGCATTGTATGTTTTTAAAAATAAAAACAAATTTAAGAAAAATATGGAAAACCACTCATACTCAACAAGATACCGAATGAACCTAATTATTCCTAGACATTTCACAGCACTCTATGAGAAGTCTCCATACTATTCATGCGTCAAGATCTTCAATAGGCTACCCGAGGAAATAAAAACAGTTGAAACAGAAAACGGTTTTAGACAATCCCTCAAAAAATATCTTTTTGACAAAGCGTTCTATTCATTTAAAGAATTTATAGACCCAAAATCTTTTTAAAATTCATAAATGTTCGTTTGTTTTCGATTGTTAATTCATTGTTACTCTTCGTTGTATGTGTTATTATGTGCTACCTATATTATTCGACTATAAGTTAATTTTTAACCTGACTTGTCAAATGTCATATTTTATATTATGATCTTGCTGATAAATAAATAAATTGAACAGGGGGATTTAAATCAACTACTCCCAAAATACCAAATGCCATCTCTTCATTGACCAGTTAGAGACAGCCTCAATGGCATATTTGGAGGTCCTGTAAACTGGCCTGCAAGGTCTCCTGATATGAACCCTTTATATTTTTTTCTGTGGGGACTTCTAAAAAATGAATGAGAAAATATGAAAATTTGAATTCGACAGGCAGGCAATGGACATAATTTTAAACACCTTCCTAAGCACGAGCGTCATTTAATTTAAGGCATTTGATACCATGTCTATTGTTATTTTGTGTTTCTTTTTTAATTCATAACTAGGCCACCAGTAAGGCAAATGCAAAGATTTAGGTACTTACATAGTTTTTGACAGGCAATCGAATTATCGAAAAAACCTATAACCATTCCGCATGACATTTCAAAGTTGACTGCCACCATTCAAAATGTGGAGTGTCGGTCACTGTCAAATCTGACCCCTGCCTCCCTATTAACTTGTAGCATTTTTATTAAAGCATTCCAAGACGTTTTTCCGATATTGCCTTGTAACACTTTAAAATCCTCATCTTGTAGAAATAATATACATAATTATTCCACTAGATTTAATGATGACATTAACGCGCCTTACATACGAACTAAAATTGGTAAGAGTTCCAATTATTACCAAGGAAAGCATTTTTACAATAATATACCACATCATATTAAAAGATTTAATGCAAAACGAAAACAATTTAAAATAACTATAAAATGCTTTAGCCATTTTATTTTAATTTTTCTCTTTGTTGACTTTATTTAGATATTTTAATGAATTATTGTTTTATTATATATTGTTGTTATAAGTAGAGTATCCCCTGTGAACTTATTTTTAGTTTTTTGAGATGTAAATGATTGAATAAATAATAAACTAAAAAATATGTGATAACATATTCAATAAAAAAATACAGCCCTATAAAGTTACAGTTTGGCTCGGATAACTTACTTCTTCAACCGTCAAACCAAAATTGTTCGGTACCACCTCTCTATATTTAAATCTGCATTTTATATCGCCTACAAAGTCCTCACAATCGAGTTTATAATACTCATCGAAGTATTTCTCATAGTTTTTGTTATCAGGATCAAATTTGGGTTTCGGTCTGCTGAGAGCTTCTGCGACCTTTGATTTTCTTTTTCGTTTCTTTTTGCCTTTGCTGTTCTCAATGAGCTCCTTTTTCAGGGAGGATGATGGGTCATAGTCTGCATCCATCTAAAAATACAGGGTGATCTAAATAGCAATTGACAAATTTTCATAAAAGGT
The DNA here is from genome assembly GCA_030620095.1 of Kuschelorhynchus macadamiae. Lineage (NCBI taxonomy): Eukaryota > Metazoa > Arthropoda > Insecta > Coleoptera > Curculionidae > Kuschelorhynchus > Kuschelorhynchus macadamiae. Next base: position 927,293 of record JAUTXW010003750.1, read on the forward strand.
GAAAAATATCACTTGATAAAACTTGTGAGTTTAAACAGCTTAATCCTTAAAGCATCCTTACAATAAAATCATCATCTTCACAATGTGTCTGATATTGACCAACATAATCTTTATCATTATTTTCCTCGGCATTCCACTGGTCCCAATTCTCTAAATAAATAAAAAACAAACAAATATTTTTCAAATATTTTTTATTTTTATCTCTTTATTTTTACCTACCAATTTCCAACTCCTTATCTATATCGGGGAATTCAGGCTTTTGATCACTTTCCGGACCTTCATAGAAACCATCATTAAATAGTGTCTGCATTCTTTTGTCATGAGCTTCAGGATCAAAATCACCATCTATATCTTCATCTTGAAAGGGAATATCAGTAACACCTACGAAAATGTTTATGAATTAGATATAATCATTTAAAAATTATTATATTATATTGGTGATGTCCCATTTTAATTACTGTGACATTGTGTATGGTCCATGTATCAATGGCGCGGCTCATCATCAGCTGCAGAAAATGATGAATCATGCTGTTCGTTTTATAACTCCTGTACGCCGATTTTCTTAAATTACTCCCTACATCCGTGAACTTGGTATGCTTAAGCTTAATGAATTGCGTTTCATTCATTTTGCTTGCTTTGTGGTTAAGATTTTAAATACTGGTATTCCTCCTTATTTAAGGACAAAATTAATTTGTCGCACCGAAGTTCATTTGCATGTCAACCTGAATACATTTTAGTTAGAATAATACTTTTAATGATATTATACCATAATTGTGACTTTAGTCTAAATGAATTTTATTAGTAATATTTAGTTCTGCTTTTGCAATCTGTTTTATTATCTTTATTGTTTTTTGTTTGTATTCTATTTTAATTCTTTAAAAAAATTGTATGTTATTTGTACATTTACTTTGTCAGATAATAGGGCTAGGTTGAAATCATTTAAAATATATCCTGTCCTTTTGTGATCTTTTTTGTTGCAATAAATATTTTCTTGAATTTTTTGAATTCTATAACCAATTGTATTAAGCATATTGACTCAAACTTGCTGATTTCAATTTTGGTTGGTTTTTGATATATGGAGAAATTTAACTTATTGATTTTTTTAGATCTAATGCACAGTTATTGTTTCTGAACACATTTTTGAAATCTTGAAGTCGAAACAATTAATCCTTTTTTATATGATCACCTCCTCAAGAGCATCTCAATTATTCCAAAATATGATATACCAACACCTCTTAGTATTTCTAAAGACCTTTTGTTTAAAACAGAAAACCAACATTACATCCCTATAACATAAGGATTAGTCCTTCATTGTTCCGTGTATATCATTTTCTGAGAACTCTAGTATATTGAATAATGAGTTTAGTCATATAAAGCCAAAATATAGATTTTTTGTTTACCTGTTACTTCCTTTAGTTGTTCTATTTTCTCTTCAATTTCCTTTCGTTTAAACTCCTGCAACTTTTTTATGTCAGCTATTTTTTCTGCTTTCTCCTTCTTTTTCCTTTCTTTAGTTTCTGCCCTTTTTAGTTTTCTCCTATCATCAGTTTTTCTTAAGGAATGCTCAATTGTTCTGGGGTACCTTTTAATCTAAGAATTAATTGAAATAAAAAATACTTTGTTGACTCCATATACATTTTTTATAAATAATAAATTCTTTGGATCAGAATAAAATCATTACTTACAAATTCTTGATCAGGTTCTTCAAATCTAAAATTATATTTATGTTCAAATTCCTCCTGCTTTTCAATTTCTTCTTCATCACCTGATAAACTATTATCAGAATCATGTATTATTTCATCATAAGTTGGGACATAACCATCTTCATCTTTTTCCAAATATCTATATAAATAATAAAGATTAGTTGATTTTCTTTATGCCTTTCTGAAATTTAATTTATATTTACCACACTAAATTACTAATACTGTAGGAAGAATTGTATGTAAATAACACCTCATTATTCCATAAGATTAAACTTATGCCATTTTTTCCAAAAGACATCACACAAATTTTAAGTGACATTTTTTATGCAAAACAATTTGTATACAATTTTGCACCTTGCAAATGAAGACAATTCCCAAGTCAGATATTTGATTTACTGTTGGATTTAAATGAGTCATACAAAAAATGCAAAATTTCACCATAACATACTGTTCCGATTTTTAAACTGCGTGAGAATGAAAGGAATCACATACATTTAAGAGGATACCACCCTTACAACTGCTAGTAATCAATTTAATAATGATATATAAAAGTATTTAATAATCATCTAAGTTAAAGTTCTTGCTGTCTAGATCCTCTAGCTGAAAATTCTAGAAATCCACTTAATATTTTAAGAGCCCTTCAATACCACCAAACCCTCTGATGAATTGGGATCCTTGAGATATGTCAGCAATAATTTCTAAAATAGTGCCAATTTTTTCAATAAAATGACTCTTATCATTTTCTTGTGTTAAATGCAGCATCGTCTGCGTCTCTGTTTTTCAAAATGTATAGTTGAATATTGAGATTTTCTCAACAGACCAAGGTGTCTACTGAACTTAATTCTAACCCTTTCAATGTGACCTCAACTTTAAAACAGTATTTATCTTAACCAATTTCATGAAAATATCTTGCAATAATTTTCTTCTCTTGAATAAATTTAACATTTTGTAGGGATTCTGCTTAGCACATAGTTGTACCTTTTTTCGTTCTTAAACGTGCGAAACGCAAAATAGCCTGTCCTCTTCTTCCATGTTTTTTTTTATAGATTGACAGTAAACTTGGGCAAAACTACTCTTGTATTCACAATTAAATACAATAAAACCAAATTTTTGATCATATGCCAAAATAGCAGCAGGGTTTTGGTGTGAAATTTGTTATCACATAAATAGAGTGATGTGTTTATGGGCTTGAATGGTTCTAAATCAACATTAACTTTCTTTTCCTTTTCTTCATTCATTAATATAGTTCCACAATAAATTACTAAACCATTTGGAAGGACTTTTGTGTCTAACTTTAACTTCAACCAATGCTGTATAGAAGTAATTGTGCCCAGTACAGACAATCAATTGCCATAAGATTTGATGTTTGAAGCAGTTCCAAATTCATCAGCTAACATCTTGTTTAATTTTATTTTCATCTTTGGGAGGTATAATAAGAGAAATATTTCCCCTTGCTAATTCAAAACTTTTAATCAATTTCTTGATTTTCCCTATTTGGTTTTCTTAAGATTTGTAATAGCGATCTGTTTTGCTTACCCAGTACGTCTTACGAGATACGTTGGTGATGGAATATTTCTAGGTGGCGTGGCTGGGTACTTAGTTCTTATTTTTGATAGTTGAATCATGAATTTTATAACAGAATTCGTATAAGAAAATATATAATAATTTAAAAAATAGAAAAGTTCTAATATAAGACAATTTTAATTATCTAAATATTTTTATAAGGTTTTGACTAGTAATGATCCTTAATAGGTGCTCTAAGTAAGATATTCCAAATACTAATACATAATATAATAAATAACCATATGGCCTTAATTATCAGAAACATGGCTTTAGAAATAAAACATCTACCAACTTAATGAATTTGTATTTGAGGCACTTCATAAAGAAGTAGATACAATTTATACTGATATGTCAAAAACTTTTGATACTGATTATTCAGTACTCAATTTACTGGTAATATTACAAACGGTTTTGTTTTTACACATCAAAAGAAAGAAGAAAAGTAGATAAAAACATTTAAACATTAGTAAAACATGAACATACATTAATCCTAATTCAAGTTACAGACACTAATAGTGATGCTGCCGAGACGAGAGATTATCACCTCTCGTTTCGTCTCGATGGGACGAGAGAGCAATTTTTTCTCGCACTACACTAGACAAGCAGAAAGAGTGGTCTTCTCTCGCCGAGAGCTTTTCGTTTCTCTCGAGCTCTCTTGTGTCCTTCGAGTATAAAAAATCTGTATTTTTTACATTTTGAAAGTTAAATAAGACAAACTTTTATTCAAACGGTTACCATAAAAGACAAAAAAATGCCTCCTTTATTTATTTAACGTTGCTATGTCATTTTCTGACGTTGCTATGTCGAGAATAGAAAGTCTGTATTTTTTACATTTTGAAAGTTAAATAAAAAAACTTTTACACAAATGGTTACCATAAAAGATAAAGAAAAAACGTCACTTATTTATTTGAAGTTGCTATGTCATTTTTTGACGTTGGTATGTTATTTTTATACGATTGTGCTGGCAATAAAGGATATTATTAATATTATTTTCATATGCATAAGAGAAGTTGTGTTTTAAGAAAAATACAACACAATGAAGTTTTGGGTATGCTAAAAATATACTTATACTTAATATAATTTTTTGGGATCAGTCTACAAAAGCAATCCGGTTTTTTTCTATAGTTTGTCTTATTTGACATTAAATATGTAAAAAATATGGATTTTTTATACTCGAGGGAGCTCAAGAGAAATGAGAAATTCTTGGCGAGAAAAGATCACTCTCTCATATTTTCTAGTCTCGAGCTGGTCTCTCTCTCTCTCTCTCTCTCTCTCTCTCTCTCTATAAATTGTGAAAATTCATGATTTAACTATCAAAAATGAGAACCAAGTACCCAGCCACCTAGAGATATTCCATCATCAAAGCATCTCATAAGATGAACTGGCAAACAAACAAAATTTTTTTTTTTTGGCTTTTTCGCAACTGAATAAAAATATTTAACTTTAAATTAATTGAAGCAAATATTTAATATACTTACATACCTTTTTCTCTTACGATCGGCGCACTGATGAGTCCCGATAGGATGAAAGTATTTGTACAACTACTATGTGTCTATAAAAACTTAAGGTAAATGATATAATTTCTTATGCTTGCTTAAATAATATTGTTTATATTATGTATCGAAACATTCCGTAGACAGACTAGTCTACATGTTGAGGTATGTAAGTATATTAAATATTTGCTTCAATTAATTTAAAGTTAAATATTTTTATTCAGTTGCGAAAAAGCAAAAAAAAAATTTTTGTTTGTCAATCTAAACGCAACAAATAATCTGAACACATTTAAAGATGAACTGGGCAAAAAAGATTGCTATTACAAATCTTAAGAAAACCGAAAACAGTGCTTTTGCAGAGTGTATTTAAGATGTTAAAAAATAGTAAGAATACATAGAACGAAAAGGATGAGACTGCAACATATTGCCTGGAATCAGCAAATATCTGCCACCACCGATTCAAAATATTGGTTAAAATCTCAAAAAGGACAGCAGGCCCATAAGTCTGTAAATTAAATCAAGGATGATTGTTAACATAAACACTAGAGTTATCAATATGGGTATTCACAAAAACCAACTGGATATGTAAGTACACAATATATTTTCTGGAATACAGTTAATTTCATTTGAGAGTAGATCTTTTATTCGGTTAACCTTTTGAACAACATTTATTGATTTTTGGTCCGGTACAGAACTGGATTTTGAAAATTATTGCAGAAACTTAAAATGATTGCACACACATGCAGTGAGTACTGTGCAGACTTGAACTGTGCAAAAAAAGTAAAAACAGTATTAATTTTCAGTATAACTAGAAAATTATAGGATAAAAGAAGAACCAATTTCTAGACCAAATGTTACATGAGTTTTTAGAAAAAAATCACCGCGTTATCTTATTTACTGCAGCGTTTTTTTATAGGACAAAAAATTTGTAGCATCTGATTTAATTTACACTAGGTTTAAACAAACTGTGCATGAAAATACATTAAGGCAAGGGGTAAGAAATTTTTAGAGCATAGCACATTATTATTGCTTACCCTGCTTTAAAAGGCACTGAGTAAGTGTTACACCACAAATAAATAGTTTAGATACTAGATAGATCATATACACGTTACCTTTTCTTCAAAACATAGTCTCTCAGAAATTTCTCTCCGCTCTCTAATTTTGGATCTGCCCAAAAATCTTTAAGTGGTTTCAAGTCACTTTTAATATTTTCATCTTTTAGATCTTCTGTTTGCCCTGATAACCACTTAAGATATTCAGTTTCCCTCTCTTCACTTTCTTCCTTTCTTTTCTTTCTTAATTCCAACATTCCACCTAATGTTCCTTCTTCTTTGTCATCATCTTCAATATTTGCACCTAATTTTATGATCTCTTCTTTTATACATTCCTGTTCGTTTACATATGTAGTGGGTCTAAAAGGATTGTTTAAATTTTGTAATATGTTTTTCTTACACTTTATTTATGTAACAAACAGTAAAATTACCTCTCTTTCAAAGCTAATAACAGTGACAGTGTGTTTAATCAAATGTAACATTTTCTAAACAAAGTAAACATTAGAAGCTATACAAATATACAAAAATATTTAAAATACATTAGAGGATTTCTTGAACTATTATTTAAGAACATCAAAAATAATTAAAGAAAATCATTAAAAATGAGAAATACATTTAAATCAGATTTTAGTCCTACAGAAACAAATATTTAAAAAAACATTCACTTGAAAGTTGAAGATAATTTTTTAAGAATAAATTCAAATTCAAAAAACATTTATTGTGTAAAGATAAAAAAAATACAGTCAATATTACACAAAAGGACAAGGTACACTAGATAGTGGTGTTAACAACCAGGCCCCAAATGTCAAAATAGATAAAAACATTAAAACATATTCAGATTAAAAGCTTTTAAACTTTGACCTGTTTCAGTGTTCGTTTCACAGTGAGCTTGGATTTAGAAATCAAGCTTGGCAATAGTCTTGTGATTTGGTTGTAGGCATAATGTGCAAGATAAGAGAAGCCTGTCCGAAAAGTTTTGGTTCGAGGCCAGGGGATGTCGAAGTTAGCATAAACTCCCCGAACCAGTCTGTCATGGACATCACTTCTTCTAATAAGTTTTTCAGCTAAATACTTTGGAGTCTGAGAATTGATCACTTTGAACACAAAACAGATGAAATGACCAAATCTCATCTCATTCAATTTGAACAAGTTTAGCTTTTCATAAAACAGGGTGATATGAGAATATCTTTGAACTTTAGTTATAAAACGGATGCAAAAAGTTCTGCATTCTCTGTAACCTCATGCAAGTCTCATTCGTCAAACAAGGTCCATAAACGACATCTACATAATGAAAATGAGACAAAACAAAAGAATTGACTAGCCTTTTCTTTGTATTCTCATCCAGTAGATCTTTTAATTTATATAGAGAATTAAGACTGAGGAATACTTTACAACACACCAGCTAGACACGATTTTCAAATTTATGCCTTGAATCAAGAAGTAGCTCGAGGCTCTTAATAACCCTACTACAAGGGATTTCACGTCCATTGATCCCCAGACTTAGTTCAACCGCATCCCATAGAAAATAAGGTGAACCAACCAACTCTTCTCAGGATTCAGTATTAAACCATTGTTTTTTGCCCAAGAAGATATTGAATCCAAATCCTGGTTAATCAGCTCACCAGCAACACACATGGAAGTTGTGAAAAAGCTAAAGAAAAGTTGGACGTCATCAGCATAAAAATGAATACTGCACGTTTTACGCGCAAACTGTAAATCAGCCACCGCAATGGAGAACAGAAGTGGTCCTAGCACTGATCCCTGAGGAACCCTGGAAGTTATTTGAGAATATTGATTGATTATTGATATTTAAGAAAAGTTTTTTGGTGGCGTCCATGGAGATAGCTACTCAACCAATCACGAGTGTGGCCATTTATGCCATTGTATTTCAGTTTTG
>JAUTXW010003750.1:945000-1137143 GCA_030620095.1 Kuschelorhynchus macadamiae
CTTCCTTTCCGAGTTAATTTTTGTGAATGGTTTTTGGAAAAAATTGCGCGGAATCCCTTATTTGATCGCGAAATAATGTTCACAGATGAAGTGAACTTCTCCAGAAATGCTATCAGAAACTTCCACAATAATCATATCTGGGCCGACAAGAACCCCCATTGTAGATCATCATCATCAAGAGCAATTCTCTGTAAATGTTTGGGCTGGCATTATCGAAAATCATCTAATTGGACCTTTTTTCCTCCCAGAAAGACTAAATGGCCATAATTATCGCCGGTTTCTTGAGAACGATTTGCCGATATTGTTAGAAGATATACCAATTCTGATTAGATACAGAATGTGGAGAATATTTGAACCGCACATTTGACAACAGATGGGTAGGTCGTGGCGGACCCCAACCATGGCCCCCTAGGTCCCCAGACCTAAATAGTTTGGATTTTTTTCTATGGAGACATCTTAAATCTTTAGTTTACCGCACCCCAGTAAACACTGTAGAGGAGCTGAAGGATTGTATAAGAGATTCTTGCGATATTATCAGAAACACCGAGGGTATCCTTCAAAGAGTTCGCGACAACATGAGGAAAAGGGCTGAAGCGTGTATTCTCCAAGGTGGTGGGCATTTTCAACAACTTATCTAATTTTTTTCTTCTATTTTGTTTCACAAAGTATGCTGTCAATTTGTTAAAACCTAATTATTTTTGTTGAAATTATTAATTATGTACCTAGTTGTATTAGTATAGTTTTGTAAATAACTTGTTATTGTTGAAGAATGTCATATTATTTTAATAAAATTTATAAAAAGTATCTATTATGAAGGAACAGACTTCTGAAAAACATTGACATGGTGGTCCTAGATTGGTGGCTGAAGACTACAGACTATTATCTACAAATATTTCTCACTAAGATAAAGCGATTTCTGATTTTAATAAGAATGGACATAGTAATTACTTTCACTCCACTGATTTTTTTAAAATAAAGCATTTTTATTGATTCATTTGTTTGTTTTTGAAAACTTTTAGTATTTATTTTCGAGAAGATTTGATTTCTCGAGTTTAATACAATAATATTCCTCTGCATACGCCATGGCCATGCAGAGAAACGGTTTTTATTTTTTAAAACGAAAACCGTGCGTCCAACACAAAATTACCAAGGGATCAAACTTGCTCAAAAATGAATGGGAATTTCAAAAATAATTTTTATTTAAAAAAAACCAGTGGCGTACTATCAATGTCTGGGAAAATATGCAGGTCGAATTCCGTACCGTCGCCACTGGTGGAAATTAAAAAAATATTCTATATCAAAAAATTCCACTAGATGCATAGTACCTCTATACCAAATTTCATTACAATATCTAGAGTGGTATTGAAGATATTATCGAAAAATTATGATATTATTGAAAGTTTAACACCCTGTATCTCAAAATTTACACCGTTTAAGACATGTTTATATGTTCTTAAAATATATATATATATATATATATATATATATATATATATATATATATAATACATATAAATATATAAATATATATATATATATATATATATATATATATATATATATATACATATACATATAAATATACATATATATATATATATATATAAATATATAAATATATATATATATATATATATATATATATATATATATATATATATACATATATATACATATACATATATATACATATACATATATATATATATACATATATATATACATATATATATATATATATATATATATATATATATATATATATATATATATATATATATATATATATATATATATATATATATATATATATATATATATATATATATATATATATATATATATATATATATATATATATATATATATATATATATATATATATATATATATATATATATATATATATATATATATATATATATATATATATATATATATATATATATATATATATATATATATATATATATATATATATATATATATATATATATATATATATATATATATATATATATATATATATATATATATATATATATATATATATTTATATATATATACATATATTTATATATATATACATATATTTATATATATATACATATATTTATATATATATACATATATTTATATATATATATATATATTATATATATATATATATATATATATATATATATATACATAGACGTTATATATATTTATAATTCTCACATCGATGTTCTCTTAATTGATATTTCTCTGGATACAAGTCTGCCTGATGAGGGTAAAGACCCAGAAATCAATTGCGTATTTTAGCACCTATGACTTACATATTTACATAAGTATTATTATTCTACATTAGCAGGTATTTAATCATGCTGCTCTACAATTGTATTTATTCATTTTTATTGATGTTGTTAATACTTGTAAAAGTCTATTTAAGAAAAATAAATAAGTAAATATAGGCACATATATATTTTTTAATTGCCAATTATAAATACACCAGGTTTGTTACCCATAAATATTTAAAGAAAATCAACATATCAACTAACCCACCAAAATTGTAAAAAACTCTACCATAAGAGACACCCAATTTTATGATCTCTTCTTTTACTTACCGAGTCCAATATACGTGTTAGAATATTCTCCTCTGTTACCGCCAGGTTTTTGTGAATTTTCTTGGTTATCTTTAAAGATAAAAGTATCAAACCTGTATTTATAATCAGCAAGAAGAGACACATTTAATGAAATAATTATATAGGGTACTCAATTAAAAAAATATAGGTTTTGTCCATATTTCTATTGTTTAAGGATTTTTTAAATTTCTGTTAATACAAGAAAAACACCTCAATTTTTATATTTAAAGCTTTTTGTATCTTCTATAGTTTAGGCTATAGATAGCTGTCCAAATATAAGAAAAAACCCTGTACCTAGTTATTTACGTTTATAATTTTCTCTTAAAAATGACCTATTAAAAATGCTTTTTGTTAAGCCAATGGATAATTAATTCTTAACTTTACTTAAATTACAAAGCATCTCTCAAGTTACTCCATTATCAAAAATTATTATATTATCTAATAAAAAAACTCTCAAGTTGGACCTGGTATAAATTTAAATCACTTAAGTGAATACAGCTGAAAATGCCCATATACTATTACCACAGAAATTTGGGTTAAGCAACAGACATTACTAATATTTGTAAATAATATTTAATATTTAACTATGGTTAGTACTGTTACACTACAGCATTCAAAACTTTTCAATGTTTGAGTCCTGTGTCACTAAGAAACCCATCCATTTGTAGTTTTTTTATTTATTTTAAATGATAGCCTATGGTTTATAGAGTAGATTAAAAGTGAAAACTTGTCACATTTCGCACATTTTCCCAGAAAAAAAAATCAAAAATTACATTTCACTAATTTTCAGTGCAAAAACTATCTTTTAAGATGATTTTCACTGTCCACATTTGACAATACAAGAGTCTAGCCAGCTCCTAGTGATATTGATTGGGAGTTTCATTTTTTAAATTTGTAATCTAATAGTGGGAAAATTGATGAGTTTTCAGTTTTGATCAACTCTATACACCATAGGCTATCATTAAAAAAAAAACTATGAATGCTTCAGTTTGCTAACAACACAAGAACCAAATTTTTTAAACCCTTTCTATATTATTATTATTACAAAAATAATTTTACAAAATAAAGTAATACAACCATATCAATTTCTAATTCCTCCTACTTAAATGTTAATACCTACACATAACTACCTAATTTTAAAATTATCAATTATAAAATTTTTTATTGCTTTATTTTTATGCAGAGTCGAAGTTAATTGGTGTTTTATAAGTAACAGAGTTTTTCTTATTAATAAAACCCAGGGAAAGAAAATAGTAATAAAAAAAACAAATCATTCGCAATAGTAAGGCTTGTTACCTAAAATTTTCATTTTCTTCATCACTTAGCACTCCTCCTTTCTCCAAGAGCAATTTCCTCTCATAATCCTTTAGGTACATAGGTTGCTCTTTCATTTTCTTCTCCTTCTTATTTAAATTCTCCGCTTTTGATTTAAAAAAATTAACATTGTTGTCATAAATTTTGGGATCCTTCTTTTTAAGATATGACAGTGTTTTGAAGAAGTCTTTTTCTACATCTTCAGTGAGTTCTACAGCATCTTCATCATCATCAGAGGAACTAGATGAGCCATTTTGTTCCAAAACATCTTCTCCGTATTTAGTTTTTACTAAAAATACAAAAGTATTAAATTTTGATGTGCTGAATGATAAGAGGTAGTATGTGAGAATTTTTAACAAAGTGTCTACTAATAAAAATTAGTTAAAAACGATACAAGATTTTCTTTTGGTTTACATATATGAAATTTTGTATTATGGCTTTAAAGGAAATGGCACTAACCTGGTCAATCCACCTACATAACAAAATATTTACTTTTATAATTAAATGTTATATCTGTTAGCCCAATTAAAACTTAAAGTCCCTTGGACAAAACTTAAATTACTGTATTTTCTAAATATTTTTCAAATGAAGAAATAAAGGATTTGATTTGATTTCTTGATATGGTTAGTTATGTTTTTTGTATTTATATTTTTGTTGAAAAACAGACTAGACTCTGTTCTATTAATACTTCTTAATACTACCCCAATACAGTACACAATCTAATTTTTAAAGTAGTTAGTGTTGTGTCATTTCATGTGTAATAGTATATATAACGAGAATAGTAAAATGTTTATTATAAACAAGAAAGATTGTGAATTTGTAATAAGCTAATTACCACTCAAGTTGTGTATTGTACTTTTTCTATAGCTATTTTGAAAATACCAAGTGGTCAGTTGTTTAAATTTCAATACAAACAAAACGAAGGTAAAGGCAGACCCAAATGACTCATGTATTTGACAAATGCGTGATTATTGCACAAGTATATATATATATATATATATATATATATATATATATATATATATATATATTATACAAACTTATCTTGTAATATGACTTTACACAATTCAATTACCAATTTATACAAGACTGATTATCCCAAAAAATAAAGAAATAATAACGGAATCAACCTGTATACTTAATATAAAATTTAAGAGGTCAATACAAATAAAAATTCAAAATACACACAGAACAAAGACAGCAATTTTAACATTAATTAGATCCTTACGAAACAAGGAGTTTTTGTACTTTTTTATTTTTAATAACTACATAAAAATGTTTTTTATTTCTAGTAGGGTATTAGTGAACAGAATCATTTGTGCAAAATTTGTAAGATAAATAATTTGGTATTAATTCATTACTCATTTGAAATATTAATATCATAACTTAAAACTGTATTTTGATGTAATTGTTTGAACTGGAAGCCAGTCTAAAGTTTCTAGCATATCCCTTGTTTTTTGTTCAAAATAAGGTGCATCACCCTATTGTCAAATACTTTTGAGTCAAGCCTTTGAGTTCCCCTTAACGCAATACAAAAAAATCTCGTGATTTGAGTGGTTCAAGACTAACTTGACTGCTACACTATGCATCATAATGCACAACTGTGTAATATGATTATTTAGTATTTTCCCACAATTGTGCGTAAGAATGATTTGACTTATTGAGTAAACTGTAAGAGAATGTTTCTTAATACAGGAGTAGAAAAAAATAGTCAAAACAAAATAGACACACATTATTTGGCTAAAGTAGGTCGTATTGAAAATTACTGGCTAGATTATAAGTAAACAGTATTAGACTTAATGAAACAATTCACGCTACGCTAATTAAAAACACTAAATATTCCTCAAATTTTACTCACGTTTGTTCAGTTCCTCCTTTTTTCTCCAGTCGTCATACCTTTTTGCATACTCGTTTTCTGTTTTAATTTCATTGTCCGAGTCTGAGCCTTCGTCAAAAATATCAGCTAGTTTACCCATATCTTTTATTTTTCAATATCTTGCACGTGCACATTCGCACTCGTAACAAAAATAACAACAAAAAGAGAAAGGTAGGGGCAGCAAGTTTTTATTTTTAAACATCCGCACGAGTCTTGGTTGAAAATTTGTTTGTTATTATTGGCACAAAAAAAAAATGTTTTAAAAAGCGGATTGCATTCAGGTTAGCCCTAGTTAGGTTTTTTTTTAAAAATGCATATCTATACAAAAAGGTGTATCTGTATTAAAACCTTAGACAAGGAAAGTAAAACAAAGATACTAATTCTGTCAAATCAAAGACTCGGCAAACGACAGAACCCTTGTGAACTTGTAAAGATATTTAAGAATTTAAAAATGTTCATAAATGACAAGGCGTTAAATGATTAGTTATTCTCCGCAGTTTTGCCAACATTACATTATAAAATTATTGGCAAAATCCGAATAAGTTACAGTTTATTATCTTCAGAAGATACTAGCAAAAGCAAATTACTGCCTAAATAAGTATTTTAGTTAACCTACATGGATAACATTGTTCTGAAAATTTGGCCGAAAAATCTTATAAACATCTAATGACTAGAAAGAAAATAATGATAAAACTAAATTGAAGAGCCGAGGAGCGAAGAGGGAAGCTGAAGGATGAACGATATTCAACACATTAACATCCTTTTTACATTCATTTTCAAAATGATAAAAATGTCCTAAGATACAAATTAAATTCATCAAAAAAAAATATTGCATGACTGTTTTTACTACTCCGTGTAATATGTAAATATGCAAAATAAATTACTAATTATAAATGCCAGAAATCAGTTTTTAAAAACATGTTTTCGAAATACAGAAATCTAACATAGCACTATATCATTCCTTTAAAAACATTTCAAAATAATACATTTTCTGACCTGTCCTGGTTTATAATCAGGAAAATAAATATAAATCCACATACTTTCAATTGAATTGATTGAACATCCTAGACCATTGTGTTGTTAAACCGAAACCCTACCACTGAGCTAACCAATGTTTCACGAAAACTTCAATGAATTTTGTTATTTAGCCAAATTAAACTTATATATTATTAGAGCGGACATATTCACGGAACAACTAATCATTTAACCGCCTTTTTTATTTTGCAGTTATATTTCTTATATCTAGTGTATTTTCTCCAATCGAGTACATTATTTATTGAAATCTAGTACCATCCCAAAACAAATTGTGGCAACACTGACAATAATTTGTTTACAAAAGACAAAAATTAAAAATATTATAATTCGAATAGTTTCATTCACAGACAAAAGATATTCAAACTACTTCGGTTTCAAAGACAATCAATTACAAAAAAGAATACGAAAAAATAACATTTGCATCGATGAACGCACACGCCGAGAAATTAACAAAGCCAAAAAACATGTCCCAAGAACTGAATGGAGTTGCCGTAGTAATTATTATAGGATTAGGCGTTTTAACAGTGATATTACTATTTCTTTTTGCCAAAAGGCAGATTATGAGGTTTACATTAAGATCAAGAAGAGGACCGCACGTACCTATAGGTCATGATGGACCAAAGGTTAGTTAGAACAAGATATTTAATATGAGTATTTTGTACATCTTTTTATATAGATCAACAGATTATATTAATTTCTTAGGCCCTAAAACGTGAAATAGAAAGAAGACTGGACTTGATACCTAGAATAATATGTGAACCAAAGTTGATAAGTAAAACTGATCCAAGATACATTGTTTTTCCTGGGCAACAAATACCTGCACACTACTATAGGCTAAAAGCAGTAGATGATGTAAAAATGCTAGGTGAGTTTTAAAATTTTGTGAATTATTAGAGAATCTCATTTCCACTTGATTATTTCAGAAAATGAAATCACTAAACAAGACTCATGCTTGGTAAGACATCCTAGTGAAAACCTGAGGGCATACTTATTAACAACATTAGCAGCTCCCCTTAATGGAACTGGTTTAAGATTGATTCATCAATTTTGTGACTATTATGAGCATGCAAGACATGACCCAAGTCATTTTGGAGATGAAGAATATCAACAGTACAATAGGCTGCTGCTCAAGTTGGTTGATGCGTAAGTCTCATTACATATTGTCATTCTGTGATGTTAAAAAGTTCCAATGATGGGCTAACTAAACATTTATTATTTTCATTTTTAGTGCAAAAATGTTGAAATCTTATAACAGCAGAAAATCTTCTCCAAATAGAACCCCACAGAGGAAGCAATTAATTGATAAAGGGAAGAATATTAATTCAAATTATTCAACTGATGAAGAAATTTTAAGTGTCACTGACTCACGACCGACAACTTTGTCGGTTCCACTTTCAGCAGATAATGAAACATCAGTTTGATTAGCAAATTTTTGATAGGAATATTACCTACATATGGAACAAAACAATGCTATTGCTTAAAAGATGGCATGTTAAATATTTGTTTTTTAAATGTGATAGGATACATTACAATATAAGAAATATTTGAAATAATCCAGTAAATATATATATTGGTGGTTAATTTTTGCAAGTTATTACATGTTTACAAGTAGCTAAGGACCATTTTAGAAATGTTACCTATTTTTGGATTACAACTAATTTTTTTTTAAAAAACAAGGGTGGGTTCATATAAAAAGTTTTATATTTTTCTTTCATTTTATATGTAATTTTTGTACTAACTTTTTCCACTATGTAATTTTTGTACCAACTTTTTCCACACTACCCAGTTCTCATTTTTATTTTAATGATTGTTATTTTAATAATGACACATGAGAGTTTGATTTGTAAAATTTTAAGTTAAAAACAATAAATTTATTTATTTCACAGTACCATATTAGGTAAATAAATTAGTTTGTGAAAACTAAAAGTTAAATAGTGCTAATATCAAGTTGGATTAAGTTTGACAATTTGCCATAAAAATGACAAAATAGGTGCGTGCAGATTTCAGAGAAAGTTTTCTTTTAGATATTTTTATTCGCTTACGAAAAAGCAAAAAAAAAATTTTGTTTATTATTCTGAATGCAACAAATAATTTGAACACATTTAAAAAAAGTTTTTAATGTTTTGCTGTAAAAGATAAAATTAAAGGAATACAGGATACATTAAGAATAACTAATATTTTTCTAATAAAAACCGAACTCAGAATTAAAAATTGAATATATTACTGTCTCTTTTACAATATGTAGTTGGTATATATTTTAGAATCTAAGTATTTCATCCATCTGGAACTCTTTGAAAATTCACCTTGATGCCTCAAACTAGATAAAGCCCATCCAAAAATATGTTGGTATTCTTCTGGAATACTCTCTGCCATATTCATATGGTGTAGCCATTCTAGAATCTAATAATAGTTGTAAACATTAGACATGACTAGCTGCACATATGCATGTTTTTTTGTATACAGTGCATATATGTGTATTCATAATAAAAGTAATGTATCTATGCTCTACTTTTGATCACCAAACTTTTATAATTGATTACTGTCTTATCAAAAGATTTTTAGTAAAAAAAGCTAATGCAAAGAATCTGCCGGAGATCATAAAACCTATAGTGTTCTATGATTTGATGCAAACAATGAAGGTAAATATTTAATAAATAATAAACTATTCATTTTCATAATATAGTTTAATACTATTAAAATGTATTTTGATGTCTGTTATTTTAATTTAAATAATGTAAATAACTAGTTTTAGTAAAGGACATACATACGTATAATAAAAATTGAAAATGTTATTTTTTTTTTATTCAGTAGTTCCTGTAAAACACAAATTATATTCTGAATAATAGTGACATGTATCAGAATATATGTATGGCTAGTAAAAAATAATATGAATCTGAAATAAAATGTCTATAGGGAGAATAAAATATATTATTACATTTTTGATAAACCTAAAATCATCTGCTTATGAAACACACAATTTAGACAGCTTAGAAAACTCTATACCATTTTGTATTTTGCAGTTTTATATTTCCTTTTCTAAATACAGTGGCGCTCCTGGATACCTATGCAACATTGTTTCTCTTATCGATTGATATTCCATAAATCAATAATAAAGAAAAAGGATGAAATGAATACATTCATGAAATATGTTAAATTACCAAAATATACTTGCTAGACAAAGAAATCAACATAGGCAAGTTTTTCACATCAAACATCAAGGGATTTGTTTGGAAGTTATTATTGATGTCATTCTATATTGTTCGTATTTGTGTTTTTATAAAGTCTTGTGCTGTTTGATATTCAAAGCATTCCTTTTAAGAAGGTACTTTTTTTTGTTGGTGGTAAGTACTGTTAGTAGTTAATAGTAATTTAATTTATAAATGTTATTTATATTTATATCTTCGCCCATAATGTATTCCACAAAAGTTTGATTTGATTTGTATGAATATAAAAAATGACCCAAGGGTAAACATCTAACAGATAAACTGTATATAGAATTTAATTTCTAAAGCTTTTTTCTAGCAAATTTTTTGACATTGTTCCTCAAATAATGTCCATATGTACAAAGAAATTGGTCCTCCTTTAAGTCAGTTTAAAGACCTTCCTCAGTTAATAAATTATGGCTGTTGGTATTAGACAACCATGATTTATTTACTGTGCCAAAATGGAATCGTAATTCGACGTTTTGTTTAATCGAATATCTACCTTAAAAATTGGGGAATCCTTATTTATAAGGATGTGTGATTTTTAAAGGGATTTTAAGCGAGTTGATTGGTAAGTCTCTGTAATGGTGAACGTTTTTATGGTATTCTTTACTTAGCGATAGATATCTTTGTACCACTAAAAAAACTTACTTCAAGGAAGTTTCCATGTTGATACTCTGAAGAATTAAAATCTGCTAGCCTACTTAAGAACAAAGTATAAAATGCCAGGTATAAAATTCCTGCTTACTTTATGACTATTGTGAATTTGAAGTTTGCAGGGGTCCTGATGGGATTCTCCCTATTTTGCTGAGGCAAAATGGCTTTATTCTGACTAGACTTGTTTTATATTTTCAGAAAATCATTGAGTACTGGATATTTTTTTGGTTTTTGGAAGACTAATTGTATTACACCAATCTATGAGAATGAAGATAAATGGATAGTAAAATGTAAAGAACTGCCTCCCAATAAGCATTATTAGTGCTATTCCTAAGTTATTCGAGATTATTGTCTGTGAGTTATCTCATGGGTGATCTTTTGGGGGAGATTTTTGCACAGTAGTTTGGCTTTGTCCCTGGCGGGTCAAATAAGGTGAATTTACTGCTTGACTTTTTTTTTTAGTCAGACGCTTTGGAGTGTCATTTTTTCATTTAAGTGAATTTTTGCAGGTTTCATTAATATTACACTTTGGTAAGGCCTCTGTTAGAATATACTTCATGTGTGTGGACCTCTAACTATAACATCTATAACAACCAAGATTGAAAAGGTTGAACATAAGTTTTTCAAATTCATTGAATTTAAGCTGCAAGTCCAGCCAAATTATCAGTTCTTTGAGTTTGTTCTCAGACTGCGTCCTCTTGAAACTAGAAGATTGCACAGAAATCTTGAGATGCTCTATAAAATTGTCAATCGATAATGTTAATACTCCTGATCTTTTAAAAAAATATGTTTTCATTTTCCTCCTAGGGTAGCTAATCTTCTTCCCTATTTCATGTACCCTCCCACCGCACAAGTTACAGATTTAATTTTTTCATTCCTCGTTTTTGAAAGTTTGCAAATAGCTTACCTGCCCTTGAGATTTTCTCTCAGACAAATTTTTAGAATCCCTGCAACATCTCTGATATTGTAATGTAATTTTGCACTGTCTTTATTTTATACTATTTGATATGCACATACTTTAATTTTATATTAATGTAATCTTAGATAATAATAGGCTTAAACATGTCTGGTCTAGTGGAGTAAAGATCCCTGAAGATGCCTCGTTCAACCGAAGGCGAAACGTTCGAAACGATTCCAGTTTGACACGGTCTAAGCCCAAGAACTATGATTTTTTAATATACTGTTCTTAGATAAAATACTTCTATGGATTAAATTGTTTTGTATGTGATCCCCTTAAAAGTAATAATTAAAATTAAACCAATAGTTTGTTTGTAAACAGTTTTTTTCATTTGATAGGTTCTGTGTTGTAAGAGTTGTTTTGATCTGGTATATACAAGAGGTAGAAGAAAATTAACGATCGCGAAAAGCGAGAATGTGCAAATCTCAAATTTTGATTTTTAACTGTAATAACTCAATAAATGCGTTATTTAAAACAATTAATTTCTTTAAAATCAAATTTTTTTCACTATTACCCCCTCTACATTAATCACTCTTTGAAAAAAAAGACTTGTAACTTTTTTTTTTTAATTTTCTGAGTGTATTGTGTATTTTTGAAAAGTAATTTCGAAGCTCAAGAGGGTTTTTCAATTTCATACAAATATTAACCATAAATGGACTAATTTTGTTTAACTATTGTGTTAACATAAAATTTTATTTAAGTGAGCAATTTTAGGCACTTTTTAAGTAAACCCAATATGTATGTTTTTTCTGTATCAGTTATTTTTCATATATTGGGTAAACAAAAAATACATAAAGAATAAAAGTTCATATATAGAGTGACCCAACACGAAATATTTGTTCTTTGCTATACACAAAAATCACGTGAAAGTACTTTTTTGGTCCAATGGTCGGATGAGGTTTATGCAAGTAGTGTGGGAATTTTAAACATCGGATATCTCCTAGTGAACGGCAGGGTAGATTTGGATGTAGTATTTCATGTTTTATTCTAGGGTTTAATATAAAGTATCACATATTTGACGGGGCTCTGGATACAAACAGATATTTTGAAATACTGGAACTTATTCTAACGCAATTATTAGATGACGTGCCATTGGCATATTTAAATCACATATATTTTCAACAAGATGGAACCCCTGCTCATAATTCAAACAGAATAAGGCAGTATTTGGAATTAAATTTCCCCAATAAATGGATTGGAATACATGGTACTGCAAGGTGGCCTGTAAGATTCCCCAATCTATCTGTTCTCGATTTCTTCTTGTGGGGTTATATAGAAAATAAAATATACCAGACTAGACACAACACATTAGATGATTTACGTAATACCACACACAGAGTATTTTAGGATTTGGAAGCACGAATAAGAAAATTTTGCCGAACTTGTTTATGGTACATTGGAAATCAATTTGAGCAATATCTCTAACATGGTACCGGCAGTTTATTACTACACTCCTTGTTGGCACATTTTTGTTCATTTATCTGTTAATAGGCTACACTTTGGTTTCACTATATGTAACAATCTGTATAATTCTTCATGTAGTTTCACGAATTATGTATTCATAATTTTGAATATTGAATTTCATTATTTCGGAAACAGCAAAGAGTGCATTGTTAATTAGTTACGTATTTGTAAATTTAAATTGTTATGGTATATATTATACATCTCAAACTTTAAATTTTTTGCTAAACATAAGTATATACTATTATATATTTTTGAAATACTTGTCTTTAGTTTTTGTGGATAAGACCAACTACAAATAAAAAATAACTTTGAGTTATATAAAAAAAATACAGCCCGCAGAAAAAATCTAACTACCAGATATGGAAGGGGGGTCCCAAAATGCAAAATATTCAGTGTCGCCCTATATCTCAAAAATGAAGATGGCTATAAAAATATTTTTTCGCTGATAAAGGCGCTACTTCATAAAAAAAGCGCGAAAATAAGGCACCCTGTACACATAGGCAAAGGTTGTTTTTTGTCAAATGATCTAACTAAAATATAACGTAATACCTGTGTTGTACAAATACTCCACATAGGATCATCCAGTAAAAAATGTAGGGCCGCTGGGAAAAAATATTTAATGGTATCATAGTCATGCTGAGATAGGATGACGAAAAATCCAGAAAGGTAAACGACGACTATTGCTAATAGGTCACAGAAATATTTAACTTGTTTCATCTCACATCTCTCTGCAACCATGGCTTGTATCTCACCGAACAGTTCATTCAACCACATTGGCGAGTCTTCATGGTTTAGATGTTGCTTGAGCGATGACGTTACGTCTTCAAAATACAAGTTAAACCTAAAAACGGGGATAATACGTTTAATAAAATTTTTATTATTGGATGGCATGCCTGCTGTACGCCATGTTCTTAATAATTAGGGTAGAGAATTAGATGTATTTAGCGTACATAATTTTTTATTAAAATCAGCTGAGAGTTTTCAATCTCATCATCAAGGCCAAGACCCTACAAAGAACGACAAATGTCCTGTCCAAACAGTATTTATGTCAAAATATATCTTTTTCTATAGTCCTGGCCCCACGACCAAGATTGATACATGATTATTTGTGATATTCTGATACCACTCCTAGATTTTTACGCTCCAAGTACAGAAATACAGTCGGTGCTTTAGTCGTGGAGGGAGGAAGTTACAGAAATGGAATATATGTGGAGTGCCCATCTGATATTTTAGCTTTAAGAAATACGTCACAGTCTAGTTCCCGCGTGAGTAAATCTTGTTTTTAGCTGACAAATTATGGAAAGAAGAGTCATCCCTGCAACTCTGATATTTAACACGTAGGTCAGACAACAGGGATTACTTTATACTCCATTTCATGCAATTTCCCCCCTCAATTACTCTAGCATCGACTGAACTCAGTCATCCCTGCAACTCTGATATTTAACACGTAGGTGCAACTGCAACTCTGATATTTAACACGTAGGTCAGACAACAGGGATTACTTATATACTCCATTTCATGCAATTTCCCCTCTCAATTACTCTAGCATCGACTGAACTCATGACATACAAATTCAGGAGAGGTATCTTAGGGTCATAATTAAGCAAAAATCAGTTTGTCAACGATCAATACCCATTTTGGTCATGGGCTCTGGAATTCTCAATAATATTCAATTTAGCTTGATGTTTCCTTTTTGTAGTCTTGGCCATGATGATGACATAATGTCGAAGGCGCTAGGCTATAAGTATTCGAAATGTTACTGGATTACTTATTTATTTATTTTGATTCAAATTTTCTAACACTGGAACAAAATTAATTTTACTAAAAAAAATATATTAAATATGTGTATTGAAAACCACACAGAAGTGTCATTAATCCTTTATGATCCATAGCGTTACCCAAACTTGATAAATAAAACCAAGTAAGTTGAACCTTAGCAACTATGACACCATTTAAATCCTGGTATAAAACCACTGCCTATTGAATGAGACAATCATAAAATTCCCTCTATAGAAGCAGATGCCCAAGATATTCATACCAAATCTTTAACAAAACTTACATAATTCTCAAATGTCCAATAGATAAATAAGCCAGCATTGTTCAAACTAAATCGGCCATATTTGCAAAATAAATTGTACCTAGATGTAACTGACAAAGGACCAAACACTCATTAGACTGAAAAATAGTTTCGGTCAAGCTTCCCGAGTTTTTAATATGTTATGGACTATTGTCTCATTAACTTATTTTTGCAAAAAAATTATGGGTCGTTATTATTCTAATTGAGCCCAGTCATAACGAGCATATGCTCAAACAAACAAGTTATCTAAAACGTTGTTTTCGTACCTATATGGTATGAATTGTGTTAGAATAAGATACTCAGGTACTTACTCAACATTGTTTCTGCATGCAACTCCAAAAATATCATTTAACCACATAAGTGGTGTCTCCAACTTTGCATTCATACAAATATGACATCTAATTTTCGTAATTTTAACAAACTCTGCTAGCTCAAATTTTTCTGAATTGAATCTGGTAATTTTTTCTTGACCACTTCGAGAAAACGAAGAAAAACAGTTCAAGATTAGAGAGAATACCTAAAAAATATTGAATAAAAAACGTAAAAGTCCAAAAGATAATTCTATCATATTATTGTTCTATATAAATACATATCTAAATTGTCGCTTTTAAAGTTTTGTCAATGCCTGCTTTTATGACTTAATATCATATCAAAAACCCAATCAACAATGTTCGTGTAATTTTATAGAAAAATGAAGAAAAATGTACCAGTTTGTTTTTAATTGTATAAGAATTTTAAAATGGAATCTTAAATTCGAAAAACCTTTGAGCTCCTCTACTTATAAAACTAGTGATATTATTAGATTACACCCATGAGAACTTTTAATCAGAAGTGTCACTTGTACTAATAAAACACTTAAATCTAAGAACCAATTACTTTCCAATTTTAACATTGTTTGAAGTATCAAGTAAGCGCTAATTGTTCTTAAAGCCTGCCAATTAAAGTAATTCAGGTTCTTCAATTGTATTTCAAGTATTTTAACAGGTTTTTAGTATTCAAAAGTATTTAGCAAAATAAAATAAGTACATTTTAGATTGGTGGAAGTCAAATCTCATTTGTTAAAAACCATCAGCCAACTATGAGCTGGTTGTTTTCAGAAGAAGTTTAAACTTACTCTGACTGGTTTGTGACCGTCATCACTAACAAATATTAACCTGATTTTAAAAAATAGATAATAGGAGAATTTCGTTTTAATCTTTGAAGTTAGAGTTCTTAGTTTAAGTTAAGTAAAAACTCATTCAAATTAGAATTAAAATTAAAAGATGCAGTTTTGTTTTGTATTGCGTGTGAAGGTGGAAATTAAATTTAGTTCTAGTTTTAAACAATTTAAATGTTCAAATAAAAGTAGTTGATTTTAAAAACTGAAATACTTTTAGATTACCTACTTTAAGTATTTTGGCAATATTTTAAGTTCTTTTGATAGTACTTCAATTACTTGAAATACTGATAGATCTGACTCTGACTGAAAAATATCACAAATTTTGAAAAATCCAGAAATTTGTTTTTATTTTCAAAAACCCTTGATGAAAATATCATTTCAAAATCACGTTTAGTTAAATGAATATTTTTGTAATTTTTTTCTACTTTTCATTAATTTTTAAAAATTTTGGATACTCTTAGGAGATAATAGAAGAAAAATAATACAAGGTTTAGAATTTTTGTATCTCCTATAGTTAAAGCTGTAACTAGGTGTTAAAAATATAAATGCAAGCCCTGCACACTTTTCCCTGGCCCCTGGCCAATCTAAATATATCCAATGAGGTTACAAGGAAAGACAAATTAGGACTACTTGGTTCCTGGAAATAAATAAAAATCAAAGTTGAAACGCCGAGGGCCGCCTTTAATAAAGACTCTTTGTTGCTCACTGAAAGAATATTAAAGTTCAACCCCAAACGCAATGTTCTATAGTTTTTTATCTTAAAGACAGGGCTAAAATATTAAAATAAAAATTTGTAAGTAATTTCTAAAATAGCGTTCGTTTCATTAGGAAATAAATTGTGCTGATTTTTTTTATCTTTTGAATCTTAAACTTATTGTATAAAGCAATTTAGACATCGCTTGATCCTAATTCGCCCCCTTTTCTGCACCCACAACATGCACATCCCAAGAACGGTCTGGGATCTAGTATGTTATAATGGCTTCTAACAACTTTGGAATGCATGAAAGAATCAATGTTCCAAGATTGAAGGCTGGAATGTTTCCAAATTACAGGAAAGTTACCACAGTCTAATGATTTCTGAAAGATTTTACATAATAGATCTGCAAGTGATTGGCAGCAATTTTTAAGGAAAAGTGGATCGGCATCAGTATTATCAGAATAGCAGGCTTAAACGTGACAAGAAAAGGATTTGCAATATAATCTGTGGTACTAAGATCCATGTCATTGTAGCTTATTTTGCTTGGAAGACAAGAGTTGGATTTGAGATTGGTAACAAATAACCAGAAGTGTTTTATATTGCTGGAAATTGAGCGCTCAATGTTTGTCCCTATATAAGATGACACATATCTATTCTAAATTTCACTTCTCGACATACATTGGATATTGAAATACTCCTCATAATCATGAATTAAACCATATCTCTTGTACTTTTTGTGACCTGTTTTTGTAGGCTATAAATTTACAAAGATGATTATCAAACCATTTAGGATACCTCTCATTCTTGTATGTAGTCATAGGAACGTGAGCCTTAATGCCTTCGTAGACCAGTCAGCGTGTTTGTAAAAATCAACGAGTTCAGTATCATCTACCTTATGAAACTTAAAGGATTGTTATTTTTAAGGCCTGGAATGTATCGAAGATCAAATGAAGCATCGCAAAATGATGGTTATCAACCTTAAGGAGCATGTTGGGGCTAGGGGAAATAGAATGATCATCAGAGTTGTTGAGGAAAACGAGATCCAGTGTACGACCCATATAAGTAGACATATTGTTAATTTGTTGCAGTTTAGGGAAGAACATACAGTCAATCAGTTTCAGCAGCAGATACTGCAGCTCTTGCAGAATCAACGTCGTCCTTGATTAACCATACAATCGATCGATCGACTATCAAAAGATAAAGAAATTATTTTTGGTACAAGCACTAAAAATCAGTTAATGAGATTTAACAGATTCTTCAACATTTTTTTAAGCCTTTTTTAGAGGGGTTTATTACCGTTGTTGACACGTCAGTAATGAAAACGATTTCCATCAGAACGTCTTCAATGACATTTTTATTAACGTCCTGAACGCCTTCGTCTTCTAACACTTCCTTTAAATGATTTAACGAATCTTCAAGAACAAGCGCTTGGTCGCTTGGCTGTAGTGTGGAATGAAGGGTATTTTCCAGAAACGGTTTCAGAACCATGGGTTGGATACTATTGGCAAGATGTTTTAAATTCCTGTACACTCCTGTGAATACTTCAGGCTGAAAACAATTAAACAAAATTCAAGATCTTAGCCAAATTAATAAATATAAAAATAGATAAATATAAATCTAGCTTAGTTCTTGAGTAAGGTAATTTTAGCAGGCCATTAACTGCAAATTTTTGTTTAAAAATATACAAATTATGCATGGTTAGCACCCAAAACAAAACTAAATTTGTCTTTCGCCTGCAGAACTTTGCGGTGTAAATTAAAAATAGTAAACGACCTAAAATAGAGTAACTAGGTGCAAGAACACCAGAATAAAATTATAAAATTTTATTTTAGAAATGCTAAGAATTATTATTATTTGAAGTATGAAAAGCTATGAAAAGCTTTGGGAAAGTCTAATAATATTATTACAGTTATAAGTTTTATTAGTATCATTATTATTTAATTGTATGCCGATTTAAGTTTTTGTTATTGCGTGTACTGTTGCTGACTTTAAATACAGGGTGTCTCTGATTCAATGTGACAGCTAACATATTCGATATTATGGAAAATGTGTGTTATTAAATATGTTCCAAATAAAATTTGTATACAATTTAAAGAACTATAATTTAGATTTAAAATGTATTTTACATGGTGTGTCAGAAAAAAGACATACCCTCTATATTTCTACATTTTAGAACTCTACCGTAAGAATTCACTGTAGACATATTTGCTGTACACAGCAATATCCTATTTTACCTAACTTTGACGGTTTTGAAGTTATACGATGTTTTAATAAAAGATACCATCTTAATATATATTTGATTTTATTACTGAAAAAAAAAGGAAAACGAAACAGAAATTTACATGGCTACAAACTGTTTAAATTAATGTCTATTGCAAACAATGCAGGCATCAAACAAACTAGTAAGTTATGTGAAATAAACTGTTCTAATTATGTCGGAGTGATGCATGCTTCTCTATGTTTTTTAAATCATCTAAATTTCATAAACCGTATCTTTCCAATATCTCCCTTGGAAAGATATAGGGTTGCGGTTTTCACACCATAATGTTACTTTTTGTGAAACGAAAAATGTCGTAATTAAAATTTTCATAGCCCACTTTTTTTCTAAGATACAGAGTGAAATTGAAAATGTTACATTTTGGGACCCCCTCATGTCTTAGTTATCGTTTAAATTAACAGAAAAGTAAAAAGTGGTTCTTAGCTAGTTTTTTACGTAAAATCTAGTGGTGTATTTTGATTTTTGCTGTGGGTAGTCATTTTTATGATATAACCCAAAGTTAGGTTTTTTTTTGACATTTGAAACATATACATATTCTGTTTTTGTTTTTACAAGCTTTTCAAAAATATATGACACTCTATGTTTATTTTCAATATTAAGTCCAATAATAGCACTTTTTATACTAAAAAAATCAAAAAATCTTAGTAGGCCAAGGTGCACATTTGAAATAACAAAAGTAGTTTATGTCAGAATAGCGTACGTCTTTGCTGTATTTTTTCTCGATTTTGCGTTAAAACTTTTTAATAACATTAAGCCTGGGTTATAGATTGAAAACGTTTGCGTCTTGCGTCGCCGTTTGCACTATTCTCGAAGTTAACTTAACGTAAAGCAACGGAGTACGGTTATTTTTTTTTTCCGCCTTTCGTTTGAGTTTCCGCTAGCCGTCGAAAAGATGACGCTTTTTAACTTTAACGGAAGCGGCTAGCGTAAATCGACGTTTTCCTTAAGCTGCAACCAATGAAATTGCTGGACGAGGGCCTTTCAAAATGTTCGTCCTTCGTAATAAATGTGACATTAATATATACACATAACATCCTCGTCCATTTAAAAAAAAAAACTAATTGGGGTCATTGACTTTAATTTTAAGAAAATACTGATAGAAGTTTTCAGTATTTCTATCCCAATTAACAGGCCGAATTCGCCAACTTTAACGCCTCTTCAACAGCTTTACAGCTACACAAATATGTCCACAATGCCTAGTCTTTACTAGGCATTATTACTATGATTTTGATTTTCCTTCTTAAAAATAAGCAAGACGGTATATATAAACAGAAAATTAAGGTTAACTCTACAGACAACGCAAGGCGCAAATGTTTTCAATCTATAAGACGGGCTAAAAATCAGCGTAAACGCTTAGCTCAAACGGACGACGCAAGACGCAAACTTTTTCAATCTATAATCCAGGCTTTAGACCTCTCAACTATGGTAGACAAAGCAATATTATGAAAAAAAAACATGCTCGTCACTTACATCCAGTGCGACGAAAACGCAGACGTAGCTTTGGAACTATATTTAAACAGGTAATATTATAGATATTTATTTTTCCCATTCTAGTTAAATATTTCAAATATGATATCCTTGTAGATATCCAGGATGAAGGCAACCGGATAAACCACGGCCTAGAACCTACAACAAGAAAAATCGCAATAATGACGAAGTGAATGTGACTAACTCTTGTCGAAAAATTGAAGCTTCTATTGGCGTTGTTAAATCTATGGGTCAAACCATTTAAAAAAAGACCAATTTAAACTATATAAATTTCATTTGGTACAAAACTTACATCCTGGTGACACAGAACGCCGACTAGAGTATTCCATTTGGTATTTGCCAATATAGTCCGATGAGGCGCATTTTACCAATGCTGCTGTTTTGAACCAGCATAATGATAGGGTTTGGTCTCAGGAAAATAACATGTTATATTTCCACGAGGAAGGCAAGGCAGGTTTGGATTTAATGTTTCATGCTTCAGTCAAAATCAAAAGCAAAATCGTCTATAAAATCTATGACGGCATCCTTACTGCAATTAAATACTTAGAGATTCTGGAAATGTTGTGTCTGAAACAACCGAAGATGTTTCTTTGGGGCGACTCAATGATCTGTATTTGCAGCAAGACGGAGCTCTCGGTCATAATGCTGAGAGACTATCTAGCCGAAAACTTTCCAAGCCACTGGATTGGAACCAATGGACCGGTAAAATGGCCACCTAGGTCACCCAATTTATCGGTTCTGGATTTTTGTTTGTGAGAATACCTTCAAAATAAAATTTATACAAGACAGTATCAAACGAAAGAATATTTGAAAATGCAACTGAAGAGGCCTTCAGAGGGTTACAGCGGCGGTCATTTATTAATTTGAAAGTCTTGAGGCGAATAGGCACTATGTGCGAAACTTGTGTAAGAATTGGCGGCCAACAATTTGAACAATATAAAAAAAATTGGGTGTTGGATGTTGCGACAAGCGGAAAATATAGAAGTTGAAAACGACAATTGAAAATGCACTTACACACTTCCTTGGCCAGCTCGTGGGAGGTCGACCTCGTGCTAACTTTCTTCTACCAATCTTCAATCATCCAGCGGCGGCGGGTGGACAGTAGAGCGGCGATTACACAACACCCACACATATAAAGTGAAGCAGTTGCGAAAAACGTATATAAAACGTGAAAAAGTAAAAAAATGCGGTTTTAAGTCGAGCACCGTATTGACCATACGTGATCGTTTACAGTACTGACTTCTACGTCGGTCGACGCATGTGTGTAACTATGCAAATTCAACCGAATTTTGAGCGTATAGAAATAAACATAATTTCGTGGTAAACCAATTAAAGGTTTCTAATAATTAAAAATTTAATAAAGAAATGTAAAAAACAAAGAAATAACTATATTCTTAATTCCCAAAATCAACCTAAGTAAAAATAGTGGACGGATGGTAGTGCGTATTTTCCCCTAAACTACATCGGCCCAAACAGTTAGTGGACCGAAACTTCACTGGCCCTAACAGTCGAAATCCCGACAGATTGGAATGTGTGGAATGCGGCGCTAGCCCGACACTTTAAATAGCGAATTGGCAAGCTACGCTACTGGCTAAAAATTCTTTAAATGGGCCTCCTGTGTTGTCAAGTTTTATTGATAAAAATAAATATATTGTTTGTTTATTCAATTTTAATCAAAACTACACCATGAAAAAATGATGTTAGCGTATTTCCCTGTATTCTAACTTTGAAGTGAAAATATTTTTATTGTTTTTTTTGTTTATTATAAAGCATTTGTTTATCACAAGATAATTTCTATTTAATGGAATAATGAACATTGAATATTGAAAAAAAAAATGTTGGAAAGCCCAGGAAGAGGTTATTGCTTGTTTGCATCGAGATGATTTTAAACCTTCTACTTTTAAACTGGGTATGTTTATTTTAGAATAGTGTGAATATGGTATAAAGTTGCAACCATTTCAGTTTTTACACTCAGATAGTCTTATTTGTTGATGTTGATGTTGTTCCCTACCTAAAGATAAAACAAAATATCATATAAAAATCCACAAAAGCCTTTAAGCTTGAATATATATCTTTCAACTAATTTGTTTTGTGAGCTTTTTGAGACACATAATTTCTACTTTTTTTTAAGTTTTTTTGGTGTTTCAGTTTTTATCCTGATCCTAAGCAAATACCTATCTAAAAATCAGTTTTTATCAGTCACATATTGATTAGGGTTTTATAAGATTGTTAATGATTTTCCCTAAGCTGGTTATTCATGCAGGTACTTTATTAATTATAATTTGTTTTAGGACCAATGCAAGTCTTGATGTTTGATATAGGTATCGTAGACAAGGCTTAGGAAGTTAGTTCTGCTCATATGTATGTGCATTGCAGATATTAGTGACGTGTATATTATAGTCATACTCGAGTACTCTTTGTTGCCCTGTTTGCATAGGAAGAAAGAAAAGACTTTAGTTACGGGTATTGATCTGAGTGTCATATAGCCCCAGTTATAGCCCATTCCATCAATGTAATAATTGGGCCTCTTTGTTATATGGAAGCTTCAAATTCTGCACCTTTAAATTTACTAAATATGCTTGTCACATAAAGTTGTTCATTTATAATTACTGTTGCTGAGAAAGTGTGTAGTTTGAGAAATAAAAAAGATGCACCATATGATAAATGTAGTGTCAACTTTATTTTTAATTCCATGTTGAATAAATTTTTTAAAGTGTATCACATATTTTGTATATTAATTAAAGATATATAGCTACAGTGGATTAGAAATTTAAATAATTTTTCCCCATATTTTAAAAATATTAACTGTGGCCTATTTATATATTTTCTCCAGTTGGTATACACAATTCAGTAATAAGTTAATTTAGTAAGTATGCCAGATATCGCACATCACATCTTCAATTTTTTTTTAAATCTACGTATGGTTTAGGAAAAAGTTAGGTGCATGATATAATTATAAATGACAAAAGTCTTTCGAAGATACCCTCAATTAATTTCATGCTTTTAGATTCTTAAGTTTATTAACTGGTATAAAGTAGTTTAGATCTTGTAAATTATTTTATCAATTAACTTTTAAAATATAAACTTTTATAGCCTAATCTTATAGAATTTCCAAAAAATATTACATCTTATTGTTGACTTTACCATATGTTGGGAACTGGCCGCCTAACTTATAAGAATGCGTATTGTTAAAAAAAATTGTGGTATATCTTTTAGAATCTTTATTCAAGTAAATGTTAAGTTTTCTAAATAAATAGTTCCAAACCTTAAGGTTGAGACAGTGTTTCAAGAGGGATAGACATTGACTAAAAGCATTATCCCTTATAATACCTGTAGTGCTTTGTTTAATGTTGGACTAAGTAAAATAATTTTTAATTGAGAAAAATCTAGTTTAAACAATATCTTATTTAACTGACTTTGACATAATGTCATTATTTGTTAAAATAAACTCATAGTAAATGGTGCCAAGGATATATGTATAATCAAATCCCATTGGAATTTAAGAACAAATCATATTATATAATTACACAAAAATCTTGAATACTTCAAAAGGAAGTAAGCATTTTATGATGGCATACGAATTTTGATTGATCATAAATTAAACCTTCATTTAACTTTTTTGTTGAAAGGGGTAGAAAAAAATAATAAATGCAGAAGTTGTAGATTTTTAATCTATTAGTTTCTATGTATACTGGGTGTTTTTTGGAAAAGCATGACAATTTTTTTTTGTTTTGATGGTACACCCTGTATATGTCCATCAAATGGGACTTTTCTTGCTAATTATAATTATATTAGGTTTGACACAGTGAACACAGGAAATTGACAATATATCTATTATCAGAGATGTTAGAGAAAACATAACACAGATATGAATAACTTGCCTCTTATGTCATGGTTTTTCTCAATTGCCCTTAAAGGTAAAGATATCAAACCTAATATATTTATGATTAGCAAAAAGATGCCTATTTAATGGACATAATATAACATGGGTGTCCCACAAAAAACTGAGGGTTCAATTTATAATCAATATTCCTGTACATCATTAGATGATAATTGATCATTTTAGATGATAAAAATACTATTTGTTTGCCTGTCATTGTTATTATATTTTGTTGTTGGTAAAAGTATTTCTGATACAACCTATCTTCAATTTTAATTGTCACGGTTTTAATATGATAATTTTAAAATAATGCACATACAGCTATAGACCA
This sequence comes from Kuschelorhynchus macadamiae, assembly GCA_030620095.1. Lineage (NCBI taxonomy): Eukaryota > Metazoa > Arthropoda > Insecta > Coleoptera > Curculionidae > Kuschelorhynchus > Kuschelorhynchus macadamiae. The sequence goes on from JAUTXW010003750.1 coordinate 970,042, forward strand.
TGGTATAATGAGTATATTATATTATTATCCTTTATTTAGCATTTTGCTAGTTTACAAATTCACAATGTTTGTATTTATTTAATATATTGTTATATAAAAAGAAAACTTAATTTTACAAAAGAAATAATAAAGTACAAAACATAGAGAAATAGTTAAGTAATGAAACCTAAAATATTTAATACAGTCAGGTAATAAAACTTAGATACTGAAACTAGAAGTAAAATATAAGTTTAACTCCAAAAGAAAAAATTAAGTGCTAAAATAAATATAATACATAATAACTAGGAATAAGTTTTGTAGTTTTTAATTAAAACACATAAATTTACTGATTTATTTGTTTGTGCCCGAATGCATAAAAATCATACAATTACATTAACTATTACAAATTTAAGTACAGTAAAAAGCTTTCAATAAATAACATCAGAGTCAACAACAGAAGATTTTTTAGTTCAAAAGTTCATTTAGAGAAATTATTTATATAATTTCCCATAAGAAATTATAATGAGAAAGAACTCGGTAAATTTCAATAAAAACTTTAAAGTAACAAATGTCCACTTAGACTCTGTGACATCAAGAGAATACATTTTTCGTTTTTCACTCCAATGTTATACTTCCTTCCTCAGCAAAGCTTAACTCTCAAACGTTAGCTAAGCATTTTGATAGTAAGGTCTGTTTGAGATGGAAAACTGTTACTTAAATCACAATATCCAAAGTTTTGATCTTGATCCTAAAAAACAATTGTTTTGCTTTTTCAATTTCTCCAAATGCAACAGACCATAATTATTAATTATACAAAAACAGATGTTTTAGTGATCCATATATCTTTAATTTTTTTTGCATTGCTTAATGAAGCTACATATAATTTAGTGAGTTTTTTACCCTTACAATAAAAAAATACTGATATTTAATCTCCAATGATCATTTTTGAAGCTTAAATTGCATTGGTTTTGATTAAAATGCTACAAATCACATCACTTTTTTACAATATGAATAATTTAAGTCTGACTACAAATTTCATAAGAAATGAATTACTGCTACCCCTCTTTTTGACTAAATATGGTGGTGGTTTTTGAAGCTAGATTTAAGGTGTGAACGAACTATTTTTAATGAATTGAAGAAGTAATCAAAATAACTGGCTTCTTAAAGCTAAAGAAGCAAGCTTTCAAATTCTGAAAAGATTAACAAGATACATTGTCTTGTTTTTAAAATACAGATACCTGTATTTTTCCTATGATAACTTTAATTAAGTTTATGTAGAGACTATGATTTTTTTCTGAGTCCAGTCTGGAGTAAGCCTAACCCTGGATGTAATAATAATAGCTATATTTTAAAAAATGATATATTTTAAATCATTTTGTGTATTTAGTCACAAATATTTGTAAAAGTTATACATCTGTGTAAGTTTCTAATTTTTGTGAGGCATTTGACACAATCCCTCAGGCTATGCTACTGGACATTGTGCATAGCTATATGATGTGGAGGATCCGTGTTAAATGTTTTTAAAATGTATCTGATTATGTTAAAGTAGGAGGAGCTTTGAGCCAGCCTATGCTGATGACTCTATTTTGATTTTCCCCAGTAATACACAGGAAGAAGTGTAGGATTTATTAATTAAGGACATGAATAAGGTTAAATGGTTTTTGGATCATTTTAAACTGACTCTTAATGTAAAGAAAACTAATTTATTTAATTACATCAATTAATCATCCAAATTTTAATTAAATTAGCATAGATTATTTGAGTATACTATTACAGCTAGGAAATAAAGCAATAAAAAGTTTTAAGAAGTAAAAGTCTATTCATAAATAAGTCAAGACACATTGTAATGGCATAAATAAAAACCTACTTCACAAAATGGTGAATAAGTCCTTATATAGCTTGTTTTCAGAATAAATCTAAACCTAAGATTATATTAAACATAAATTTTATTTAAAACACATTACAGTAAATGTTATTTTCTTATGATGTAATCGGTTTTCTCAACTCACAAAGGGGTTGTTTTCACATGCCTCGCCCCTGGCAATAACTGAATCGGTATAGTTGGTAAGAAGGCCAGATTTTAACCAATGACACAGTCCAAGATATCATTTTCTTACTTTCTAGAGCTTCCATCTTGTTGGTGATCTTATTACATAATGGTCATCCTTGGGCATACTAAAAATAAAGAAAATCTCTAATTACTTTCAAAAACATTAACACACTTATTAAAAAAAAAAAGAAATGAATGAAATAGATATGGCACTACTTAGGAAAATAATCAGGTACTGGTGAACTTATGCTATTTGAATTTTAAAAAGAAAACGAAAAAAAAAACTACATATATTTAAATAATGATCCTATATAATTTCAAAAAAATGATCAAACTAAATGCTTATTTGTGGAAGTATGTTATAAATATATCAGAAGTTGTGCCATCTATGCATTTTTATATTCCGATAAAACTTTAAATTCTATGAATGTCAGTTTTTAAATATTTACAATTGGACAAAAAATGGTGGATCTACAGGCATTTCCTTTATTTTGTTTAGCTGGCCGTGTCACAAATATTAATGCAATTTTTAACAGACTTCAAAAAAGGAGTTTATCAATTTCACCCTATGCATTTTTTTATGTATGTACAACGATTACTCTGCGATGGTTTCAACAATTTGGATGAACTTTTCAGAGAATATTCCGGATATTGCCCGAGTGGTCCCACAGCTAGCATATTGTAAAAAAGTATGACGTTCACCATTTTATCAGGAATTTACATAGATATTCTATGGTTATTTATTAAATATGACTTTTAAAATAAAACTCATATAAATAGAACTAAAAAGGATGAAATAAAAGATGTATAAAAATTAAACTGACTTCAAAAAATGCACCTAAAATTGGAAAATAATATTATATTCCATCTGGAAAATTTTAGTCACCAAGCGAATAGATATAGTAAAACAAAACACTCGTTACATAAATATATTTTGGTAATTAAGAATAAGTTTAGCTTTGACTTCACAGACACAGGGTATGGGATTCGCTTCTGGCGAGTTACTTCACAATATCTACATCAAAAAAAACACTAAAAAGTAAAAAATAATATTTTATTCCACATTGAAAATTTGACTTTATGAAGTCATCTTCAAATTAATTCTTAATAACTTAATCATAAACAGACATTTATATAATGAGTACCTACATATATGGGAATAAAATATTACTGTTTACTTTTTGTTGTTTATTATATTGATTTAGTAATTTTTATTTCATCCTTCTTAGTTTTCTTTATACAAAGTTTCAAATTATAAAGCCTAAACTTAGGTTAAAATTTTAGACGCCTTGAGTCCATTGCATATGAAATTTTACCAAAATCACCATATTAACATCAATACTTTTTTCCTGGCAATATAGTGAACGTGGTATAGATTGTCTTTCGCGCTCGTGTATACATGTAGAACATGTTAAATATGGCATCATTCCGCTATATTTAATATGTTTGCTATGGGACCACTCCAATAACATCCTGAATATTCCCTATTTCATCTAAACTGGTCATACAAGACAATCACATACCATTGCTCTTTCCATTCATTTAACATCTTAATTCAGCTCAATATTTTTAATTATATAAGCAAATTTAATTCAATATCTAAATCAGATTTGTCAATAAGACAGAATTCTTAGACAATAAATGCATTTAAGTTACATTAAAATTTCAATTATATTTGTGCCATAAATAAATTCTTATTCATCTCTCATAGAAAACCTTGTAGAGTGTGAGGAAAATTTAAATGATTTTAGTTATCATAACACTTCCATTTTGTTTGTTTATTTTTGTCTGTTTTTATAAAAAACAATGTTTGTTTTTTTTTCAAATAAATAAATATATATGAACAGAAAATAGTCATTAACATTTTTAGACTTAACAAATTACAAAATCAAAGTGCAACCTATCAAAATATAAAACAAGTAAATATATATTATAAATATATATATATTATAAATATACATATATATATATATATATATATATATATATATATATATATATATATATATATATATATATATATATATATATATATATATATATATATATATATATATATATATATATATATATATATATATATATATATATATATATATATATATTTATAATGTCCTATTCGTGATATTATCTATGTATTTGGCAAAAGTAAATTTGGAATTCAATAGCATTCCCAAGTCTTCAAAAGTATCAACTCTTTTCAAGATTCTTTCGTTTAGTGTATAAATAATGTTTTTAAACAATGGAAACTTAATTTCTAGAAATAGAGATATCTCCAATAATATCAACACAGGGGTAGGAACGATTTGGTTATGACACTTCACCAAATTTCTTTATTTAATAAGGGTTCTCTAGTCGGATGTATAAAATTATATATATTACCATTAAAAATAAAATGTATTCAAAAGATAAAAGTAAACCAAAAAATTCTTATTGAAAGAGAATTCTGTTCCCCAGATGATTATTTTAACTTTTATATACAGATTACGTCCTGCTTATATGTAGAGCCTAGTATGAATGAACTGTTCATTTAAATCATTGAAGAAATAGAGAACATCAAAATACCTTAGGGGTTCCGAGGGGTTTTCCAACATTGAAGACACAAGTGTTACATTTTGTAAACATTAACAAAATAGGTTGCCTTTTTTGAAAATACAGACCCCAAATAAATTTTGTCCCAGGCCAAAACTAGGGTAAGCATGGCTCTGTATGAGAGTAATAGTTATCTTTTTAAAAATGATAAGTATATGGATCTCTTCATGTGAAATAAATCTTCAAAGCACTTTATTTTGCTACTTATTTAACAAATTTTTCTAAAAGTTATCTTTAAATAGAAAATATTTTGAAAAGAAAAAATGCCTCATTATTATTAAAATATATAATTATTTTGACATATGAATTACCTCAGCAGTTCTATATTTATTCTCAGATGGACTATGGAAGCATTCCTCACTGCTTTGTCTGTCTACTCATAATTTTATATGCAAAGCTTTATTGTTGCCTGAGATACATACCCCGATTTGCCAAGATGGAGCCCACTGTGGTTGATACATCCATGAATTTACTTGGTTTTCCTAAAAATGCAAACACAACTATATATCATAATCATGTTATCAACCAAATACAAATGTTTTTGTCGAGGTTTTTCTTTTAACTAACTTTTAGTGTGCACTATACATTAAAAAACCGATATATTGAAGAAAATCCGAAGAGGAACATTAAAGAAAATAGATGTATACACAAAAAAAAGAATCTAGATGGCTTACCAATATGAAATTTGTATGTTACAATATACTTTCTGATGTCCTAATTTGATAGTCCATTTAAATTGCTGAATCTAACTTTCTAGTAATCTCGTTCTTGAAATTGCATTTAAATGGGCGAAAAACTGAGAATTCAGGACTTATCGGGAACACAGTAAAAGCTTGCATATTATTTCTGCACGTTTCACAACCAACTAACAATTTACAGGCATTTTTCGTCATGTTAGTAAAACTTATTTTATTGTATCTTAACACTGATACGGTAGCAGTAGAATTAATACGTAGCTATTTGCTATTTTTATAAACTAGGTAATTCTTTGAGAACGATTTAAAACATTATTCAGGAATATTAATAACATGTTATCAAACATAAATAAAAAACACAATTGACAATATTACTAATATTGTCGGAAATATGTACTTTTTTAGAACAATAATGCACTTTGGCAACAGTGACAGAAGTTTCTTACATCATTGGCGTGCATATTTATGTATTTCGACGTTTAAGGCCAACGACGAATTCCATGCATTCCAATGTGTCGGGATTTCGACTGTTAGCGCCAGTGACGGTTATGTGTAATGTAGGTTCGGGCAAGTGAAGTTTAGGGCCAAATACATCGAACCGGACGGATACGTAACATTAGGTATTAATACTTTTAGATTCATTAGTTTAATTAGTTTAGTTTTGTGTTAGGTTTTTAGCTTTTTAATTGAATTAGTAGGTACTGTAATAGTTCTAAGTAGTTGGAAATAATTTAAGTTGCTAATAAGCAGTATTAAAAAGCGAAAAGCCATCTGGGCAACCAAGATTTTTTTAAATATAAAGTACTAATATTGCAATTAATACTTAAAATAAACATAGTTATTTTGAAAAGCTCTTAAAGTCAAAAACAATATATTTAAAAATATATAGGGTGTCCCATTTAATTTTTCATGGGTCATATCATAAAAATAACTACCCCCAGCAAAAATCAAAATACACCATTGGATTCTACATAAAAACTACCTCAGAACCATTGTTTACTTTTCCGATAAGTCAAACGATAACAAAAATACGAGGGGGGTCCCAAAATGCAACATTTTCAATCTCACCCTGTATCTTAGAAACAAAGCGGGCTATGAAAATTTTAGTGAAGGCACCTTTCGTTTCACAAAAAAGTAAGATAGAGATGTGAAAACCGCAACCTTGTATCTTTCTAAATAACCGAGATACCCTAAAACAATAGAAATCTGGATACCCTGTATATTAAAACATGTTACTGAAAATATATAATTAAACCCTACAACTTTTGTAGTTAACATTTTTTACAACGTAAAAAAAGTTAAGGAGGTGGTACTTTTCGAATAGTCACGCGCTACATGCTTCTCAAAGAAATGTAACCAAAAAGGGTCCCACACTTTTTGGCATAGTCAATAAATTGTCAAGCGTAGAATGCATACATCGTAACAAAATATTTTAAATGAATTACATTATTCAGTTCTTTTAGTGTGTTACTGACAAAAGTGTGTTTTATAGTATTTCTTAAACTATAATTTATTTTTTAGTCTTAAAATATCTTTCAACATAATGCTGGTAATACATTGGACTCGTTAAAAAGGCCAAACTCGAAGAGTTAAAATCGATTTCCTAAATTAGTTTATATACGTAGTTAAAGTCTATTCAAATTCAAGATACAGTACATGTAAAAAAGAGTGGTTATGTGAGCAATACGCCTTTAAATATTGGTATGGTCGATTATGTCGGATCAGTGTTTAACCAACTTTGAAAACAAGTATTGCTCACACAACTGCCTCTTAAATTTGAACAGACTTTTGGCTAATAAAAGTGTGTTGATAAAAATTCAATTGCCGTTCTTAATTTAAAAAATCGAATAAACGTTGCACGAAGGTTATCAACTCATCGAACCCCAATATAATAAAAATTCAAAAAATAGGTCTAAATTTAATGTGCATATCTATCTTTAAAATTTTTTTATACATCCTTATTGCTTCAGACATTTTGTATTGACTAAGTACGGGAAAAATTTTATTATTTTTGATTGTAAAATATTTTATTTGGCAAAAAATCCCATATAGTGAGGACTTTTGGTAAGCAATGAATAGTAGATATATCTAGAATTAGGTATAAGTTATATCTCAAATATGTTTATTCACCATAGAGTGCAAACATTTACAAATATCCGAAAAGCCATTTAAAAAATTTCCGACACACTCTGTAGCATAAATGTTAAATTTTAATTAAATAAATTGTCTATAACTTGTAACTGAAAACAAATTGTGTATTTACCACAATAACGAAGATACTAACTGTCACACTGAATCGGGGATACTATAACATATCTATAACAAATGTAGCAAATTGAGAAATAACTTCAACTACAAACCGTTGGGTTTTCCGTTGCAGCTACAATATAATTTTCCATAAGTCTCCTCGCCGAACCAGATAATATTGCTTGGTGAGAAGCGAGGTCCAGGCAATACTGTTTTACTGAGGGAAAGTGAATGAGTTCTTGCAAAAAACACCAGTCTAGAGGCGGCAGGGGCTTAGAATACTTCAAACTAAGAATCTTTAGACAGTCATTGAAAAGATCTTCATTTGAAGTTGTCACCAAATTCTTGGCCTGAAAATGTAAACATAATTTACCTCGTTTTATACATATTTACTCTTTTCTTAACTGTATTTTTGTGACAAAATAATAATACAGTGTAGTATGTATTTATAAGAGGGAAATTGAATTGAATTGAAATTCGACGTTTAAAATTACATGTAAAAACTACAAAATAACAGCGCTCCCCTTTAAGAATTTTTAGTCTCCGTCATTTAGGTTTTGTCACATTTAAAAATGGCTGTTATTTTAAAATGGGTAGTTTTAAAGTACAGTCGCCATATAGAAATTTTCAAACAGGAAAAATACACATACAAATTTTTTTTTGGCAAACATGGTATGAATTTGCCCGTATAAGTATGTAGATAAATTTTATTGTTTTCCAAATTTAAGTTTTATACGCAATTTGAAGTGTATTGCCATTTTCTGAAAATATTAATAATTTTTGAAATAAGAATAGTCCTATGCAAAAAAATGCTTTTATACACAAAAAAAGTTTTACCGTTTTTTAAAATAGCTAAGCGTTATGGCAATAAAAATATTTGTATTTTTAAAGGACTATTGTATTTCCTAGTGCTACCTTGTACAGTGAAAAAGCATTTTCTAAAAACACATAAAAATTGACTACTTTAGGCAGCAGCCATCATAATAATACTGCATTTTATTATTCACAATAAAATATGAGAATAATAGAATATAGAATATATGCTTCACTCTTCACTTTAATTTGTATTATAAAATTAATTCGAAATTATTCACAACGTTTCGATCAGCGATGTATTGTTATTAAATGTAAAAAATGGGCATATATATAGTAGTCATGTGCAATGATAGTATAATAATAACTCTATTCAGATCGGACAAACCTAATATAAAAATGTTAGCTTTTTGGTTTACAATATTGATTAACTATTCTTAAATTAATCTTAATAGTACTTAGTTAAACTTTAGTTTCCATATGATTTGATCAACTGCGCTTAAAAATAATAATACTATTGCTTCCCTTTATATCTACTTGTAATGTGTTCAATTCAGAGATACCTCTCACAACTACTTATTACTAATCTTGAAAAAACATAGTAAAACAATAAAGGCGTTGCCTTACAGTAAACCAATCAAAAGTCGATAACATTACTACTGAAGGCATATACCTATTGCACTTAAGAATAATCCTCATAGGTACTCAATTTTTGGAGTGACAGTAATGAACTGCAATAATCAACATATGATTGAATTATTGTCTTATATATTGTAATCCTAGCAAACATCGACAAATGTCTAGAAATTCTTGAGAAAAATACAGCTTTTTGAGAATTTGAAAGTGTTTATCGAATTTCAATCTATTATCCAAAACAAAACCGAGATATTTCATTTCGACAACCCACCTAATCTTCTCACCATCTATTTCCAAGTCAAAGTTTATGCCAGAAATTGTATAAAATCATTGCTTTAGTTTTTAAGAATATTCCTTGATCTGTAAAAAAAGAGAGAACGGCACCAGGGTATGACCTAGGCTCATACTGTTTACATGAAACCGACACCTACGAGTAGACAGATTTAATTTTTTTTTTCGGGTTTTTGGCTTTACATTCTAGTGTTTTAGCCGCGACATTTGTAATAATTGTATTTTTACAAAAAGGAAAGCTTAGATAGATATATTTCTGTCTAAAGAACAATTATATATGTAGTTTTAACATTAGATTTGTATAGCGATGGATAGTCGGGATGGCATAAGGACATATTAAACAAGGTCACATGCTTCTTGCCCACCGGACACGTGGGCGACACCGGATTTAAATTTTAGTTCTCACCATCATGCATCCAAAAACAATCCGTCATCAATTCATTAGTCTTTAGGGCTTTGTCAATATGTGATGCAAATTCAATTTGGAACGAAACACAAAAACCGACTAAAGCTTTAAAATCAAACGGGTACAGCACTGAAGATATTAAGCTTTCGATTAGGTATTTAAATTTTCAAAATGGTTAGTAGAAGAATTCAGCAAATTAAATATCTCGTATGATAACTTTGAGGTTACTAACTCGTTAGAATTCTTAGATAAAATTAAGAATGTTCACTTAAAAGAAGGTGAAATTTTAATATCTTTTGATGTAAGCTCATTGTTTCCTAGTGTACCCATACCACTAGCTTTAGAGTACCTAAAGGAACTACTTGAAATCAATAATTTGAAGAAAGAAATTATTGATGAATATTTACTTCTCACAAAATTATGTATGATTCAAAATTTTTTTCAGTTCAACAATAAATATTATAAACAACTTGAGGGAACTGCGATGAGCAATTGCTTATCTCCGTTCCTTGCAAATTTGTTTATGGGCAGATTAGAAACCCAATTCAAAAAAGAACTCAAGTATTTCCCAAGGGTGTGGTATAGATACGTAGACGATATATTTGCCATTTTTGATACTAAAACAGAAAATTTGGACACTTTCTTAGACACATTAAACAATAAATATCCTTCCATTAATTTTACCTACGAAAAGGAGAACAATGGGCAATTACCTTTTCTCGACACGTTAGTTATTAGAAATAACGATAAATTAGAATTCGATGTTTATAGGAAATTTACTAATACTGATAGGTATATAACATCCGACTCATTTCATTGCCGTCAACACAAAATGGCAGCATTCCATTTCTTAACTCACAGGTTAGTCAATTTTCCATTAAGTAAAGAACGTTTTAGCAACGAAATGAATCGGATTAAAAATCTAGCTAAAAGTAATGGATATAATGATGGTTTTGTACATAAATTAGTAAATAGACATAAGCATAAGAAAATGTTAAAAGATGCCACTACTCTTCAAACACCTGAGGCGTCCAATAAATTCATAGTAATCCCATATGATCCCAGATATACGAGAGGTCTAGAAAAAGTATTTGAAAACGTAGGTTTTAGAGTAGCCTACAAAACGGTGTATAGTTTGAAAAATCTCATTGGAAACCCCAAAGACAAAGTCGACTTGAGGGAGAGGAGTGGCATCTATGAAATTAGATGTAATGACTGCGATCTAAAATATGTTGGGCAAACTAAACGCTCCATAAACATTCGTTTTAAAGAACACATGGCACATTTAAGATACGGAAGAACAGAAAAGTCAAGCGTTGCCCAACATGCTTTGGAAAACAATCACCGAACAGGAATAAATAATCTTAAGTTGATTAAAAATGTATCTAATAATAGATTATTGGATGCATTTGAGAGTATAGAAATAGTTAAATGTGGTAAGAAAGCACTAAATAAAGACAGAGGGCCTATTCCCTATAGTCCCCTCTATTGTTTACTTGACAACGGTGCAGTCGGGTGCAACCAAGTATGACCACATTTACCTATAAATAGTCTCGGTTAGGATAAGTTACTTTAGTTTATATCATCTGCTGATGATGCTAACTTGGTTAGCGAAACGCGCGTCCAGAACTTAACAAGTTGTGGTGTATTGTGGTTAGAACTCTTGTATTTTGATCTATCTTCCACCACAGGTTCCAGTGTTAGAGTTTATTACAATATCGAGCCCTCAACGCCAGTTTATCGTAAGAGACAAAAGCTTATTTTAGACAATTTTCCATGTGATATTTTTCCTATATATTAGCTCTAAAGTAAACTTTTAAGTAATATACCGGGTCTAATCGAGATTGCTTTCCGGCTGCCATTTTGATATTTTTTAGCCGATCAAAACGAAATTTGGTGTCTTGGGTTATTAGAATAAACTTTTTTGATGTACTTGACAGATATGTACGACTTCCGGTTGGGCCGGAAGTGACTCCAATTTCCTTTTTTTAATAGGATACCCTGTATATTTTTACATTTGCGGAATTTAAACGTTTTTCTACATAGTATTGTATAAAAAAATCAACTCAATTAGCCATTTTGAAATTTTGACCTCTATTTTTACTTTATTTCTTGTATTTTAATTAATTTACTCTGACATGCTTGAATGAGCTATAAAAAATAAAATCGAATTTATTGGAAATTTTCAAATGGAAGTATATCATTTTCATACGCACATCTTCAATACGAATCTAACATTAGGTGAAATAGTGGTTAATTAGTGTAAAGATGCCACCGCACTGATCCATTATTTGCGATAAAACGTCCAAACTTTTGCTGCAAATGACTGATCACTATTTCGCATTGTGGGTGTACCATCCTGCTGAAAATAAATGTGTTGTTCTTCAATCTCCCAACTATCTCCCAGCTATATCTCAGCCCAAACCTTCATCCCAAACTTCTCCTGGACCAGTATCTGGTGTTTTGCCTATTGAACGTACCATTGTTTTTAAACCGAGACTCATCTGATTACAATACTGAAAGATCCAAATTATGATTCCGATTATTATTCTGTAAAAACCAACTACAGTAGTCCAATCTTCTTTGAAAGTTGTCGACATAAAGGTGTTGATGTAATTTATATTTGGCCGCCCGTTTTTCGTTTGTTTTGATTTAGACTTTCATGGAAAACTTGATATCTTGGAGGTTTTGAAAATGATATTGTGACCAAATTTTACTATTATAACAATTTTGAAACGGACAGGATGGCTGACTATTATTTGTATGTTTTAATAATTCAGACATTCATGGCAATCTTGATGATTTAAGGTTTTAAAAATGATATTACCTATGCCATGAGGTGAATTTCGAAAACCTGATTGGTGGCTAAATTAGGTACTTAGTATTTATTTATTTTTCAATCAAAAGTCTTTATTTCCACTATTTGACCTAATGTGTTTATATTCGTTAGATCTGTATTAAAGAGGAGCATTTAGCTGTAATATGAAAATGGTATACTTCCTATAATGAAAATTTCGAGTAATTTCGAAAAAAGTTATTCTGTCAAATTTGAGTCTGCCTGTAATACAAATTAAAGACAAAAAACAATTGATTTTATTTTTTATAGCCTATTTAAGCATGACAGAGTAATTTCAGAGGCTTCACGGTACATTTTGATTTTTTAAAACGATGATATGTAGAAAAAGTTTAGATTCCGAAAATGTAAAAATATAATGAAATTAGGGCCACTTCCGGTTAAACTGGAAGTCAAGTACATTAAAAATTGATATTCCAATAACCCAAGAAACCTACTAGATTTCGTTGCGATCGGCTAAAAAATAAAAAAATGGCAGCAGGAATATAATACTTTAGAGTAGCCTAAAAAAGATCCTGTATATAATAAAGCAGTAAGGGCTCGAATATTAATAGAGCCTCATTTATATCGTAAGCTCCAATGTGTTATCCACAGGTAATCGTAAACACCGTCGCTTGCGATATTCTTTTTGACGCTTAAGAAAAAATGTTACTCCCTAATGACAAGGCGAAATGTTATTAGAATATTTTCATTCCTAAAACTGTTTGCGGCTAATTTTCAGATGAAAACAGTTATTAAAACAGTGTATTACGGATTGTTTTAAACGAAGATATTTTTTATTATTGGCTCACATTGGAGTTTAAGACCCATTGTAATATTACAAAAATCACATTTTAAAATGAAATAGGACTAAACTAAATACGCCATTGTTCATTTTCTAGATACAGGGTATTGAGAAGTAAATTTTAATGAATTAATTAAAAATATTCGAATATAACATTTTTTTAAATAAAAGTTTTACAGGCTGCAAATTATAAGAGAAACATTTTCTATTTACTTTTAATACTTATAATTTTTATGGCAGGGACCAAAAATGTCATTGACAAGACTTTTGTCAGCAAGTAATTTACTTTTACTCATTTTTACTTTTTCTTACCTCTACAAATATAACTAGGGTGGGCAATTTGTCAAGTCTCCGAAATACGTAATTGTTTGGCAATCAGAAGGAGCTTAAAAAATTTCTTGTTCCTAGGGTAAATTGTACGTATATAGGCGAACGGTCTGTGTCAACTAGACGCATAAAGGATATAAAAGTAAGATTAGAGAATGTATTGAAATTAACAAGCATCATTTCTAGCACATCATGCGTGAAAATCAATAATCCGTTCGATGAGCACTGGTCCGGTATAAATATAGGAACCCTGCCCATCGGAGCTTATTGACCTAGTGCAGAAAATGCCCAGTGCAATCGAAGACGATTATCCAAAAAGTAATTTCCATTTGACAAGATTTAAACTCTGAATCGCGATTTCTTAAACTATTAACTAATTTTAGCAGCCCTTTTAAGGACAGTACAAATCGGACGCGACTTAGTTAACTTCGATAAATGTCCATAACTGGACCAATACAGGTCAATGGTCGATTAGTAAAATTTAGTGTTAACCAATACACGTCCGGGTAGATTAAACTTTTTTGGGATAAATGGGAAATTCATAGCTTTCTTAATAACAACCATTTCTATGACTAAAATGTATTGTTTAATCATAAAATTGAAGATATGCAATTTTTTAAAACTTACTTGGTGAAAATATCGTTTTATAAATTCCTCCAGTGCGCGAACGATGCTATGTGTTGGTAGTCCTGCGTAATTCTCGGGTTCCCTCTTCGATTTCAGCTGATATACATATTTAAGATAGTTGTCTATTTCGGTTGCAACTAGCTTTGTTACGAAATATCGCGCTGCGTCTCGTGATTTGTACGTTGCTAAAAATTTTATCCAAATTCGTCCTGAAAAGAAATCGAAAAAATAGCAAATCTGCTACTAAGAACTAATAACATCAAAAGCTAATTAAATGATTTTAAAAATAGCTGGTTTTGTCTTTTTATAGACTTTTTAAATTAGGTATTTAAATATAAAAAAATATGAATATGACAAAATTATGACAGTAGTAGGCAATTATATTGTATTTTACTCAAATGCCCAAACTATAAAAAGCCTACTATAATCTCGCCGAATTTTATGCTTATCCAATAATTGTCTAAACTGTTTGTGTTGGCATGTATACTTATATAAACAGATGATATCCTTTTATTAATATTGTATTACATATGTTTTTGTACCTATTACTTCCCTCGTAAAAGGGAAGTAACGTAATTGTAAAAAATCACTCTCCCAGGTTTTTACAAATATTCACGTTTTAGGCTCCCTAGATGCCAAAAAAACATGTTTTCTCAATTCCGTCGGTCTGTTTGTCTGTCGGTTCGCGGCATATAGCTCGTACCCGATTGACTTCAGACCTGGTAACATTTTGGTAAAAATCCAACATGGCGGACTAATGAAATGTTAAACAAATTATTACTAAAAACTACTTATCCAATTTACCTCAAATTTTGCACAAAAATCAAGTTTTAGGTAGGAATCAACTGGTAAAATTTTGGTACAAATCCAAGGTGGCGAAACAACATGGCGGCTTAATAAAATATTTAAAAAATCAGCCTGAAAAAACTACTTATTAGAATAATTTCAAATTGTGAATTAAGTGTGATAAAGACATGAATGAAAAGACTGCGCAACAAAATGGCGGCCAAATAAAATGTTTGTAATAGTGAAAAAAAATCACGCTCCCAGGATTTTACAGATCTTTAACTTTTAGGGTCCCTAGATGCCAACATTCAATTCCGTTGGTATGATTGTCAGTTCGCGACATATCTCAGAAACTACTTAATCGATTGACTTCAAATTTTGGGTTTTAGGGATCATATCAGGATGACCTGGTAGCATTTTGGTAAAATTTTAATATTGCGGAACAAAATGGCGGACTCCTAGTGAAATGTTAAAATGGTAATATTGAATCCGATACAGCAAAACAAAAAGGCGCTTTAATACCTATTTTAAACAAATCAGCCTGAAAAACTACATATTAGATTGATTTCAAATTGTGTGCAAGAATAAGTGTGATTTACAGGGTGAGTCGGGAGGATCGCCCCAAACTCCAGGAGTGTGTTTTATGAAAGATACTGATTTAAAAAAACTCATATGTTCTTATTCGATTTTCATTTGTTTTCAACTTACAACAAAAATAAGATTTCAAGCATAATTTCATACATACAACATAATAATTATAGGGTGCTTAGAAATCAAAATAAGTTAATGTTCCATTTACTGGTACTATACCTGTCAGTGTCATTTTTGAATTCGTACCTGTCAGTGTCATTTTTGAATTCGAGCTGTTGAACATATTCCAAAATGCCGAATTTTTACTCACACTTAGACTATGCGAATATGATATTTGTTTATGGTTTTTGCAATGGGAATGCTACAGCTGCTGCTGAAGAATACCGTCAACGATTCCCATTTCAACGTCATCCTGATAAGAAAGTATTTATGACAGTTTTCAACAAACTATGCGAAAGCGGAACACTTCCCAGTGCCAACACAACTTCTGAAAGAGCTACTCAACAAACTTTAGAAGAAGTAGAAAATATTCTGGACCTAGTAGAAGAAGATGCAACCATCAGTTCACGCAGAATGGCTGCTCAGTTGGACATTCCACAAAAAAGAGTGATAAATACGCTCCACGAGCAAGGTTTGTATCCTTACCACTTACAAAAAATCCAACACCTACAGCCAGAAGATTTTGCCAAACGTATGGAGTTTTGTCGGTGGATAGACAATAATCGTCATCTTATATCGCGCATACTTTTCACGGACGAAGCAATATTTACTCGTGACGGTATTAATAATAGTCACAATTGGTCAGAGGAAAATCCGCATGCAACAGTCGAGAGCAACTTTCAACATAGGTTCTCGGTAAACGTATGGTGTGGTATGATAGATAGTTATGTCATTGGCCCTTTTATTTTGGAAAATCGCCTCACAGGGGACTACTATTGTGAATTTCTCGAAAATGAATTACAAGGACTACTGGAGGATGTTCCCCTAAACATCAGAAGGCAAATGTACTTCCAGCATGATGGAGCTCCAGCACATTTCGCACATCAAGTCAGGCAACACTTAGACGGGAGGTTTCCAAGGCGTTGGATTGGTCGCGGTGGTCCTATTATTTGGCCTCCAAGATCTCCTGACCACCTGATCTCACTCCACTCGATTTCTGTTTATGGGGCTGGTTAAAAAATGAAGTGTACAAAGTGAGAGTGGACACTCGAGAAGCACTTATTCAGCGTATCAGAAATATTGCAGATGAAATTAAAGAAAGGCATGAGGCAATTAGAAGAGCAACAGGTGCCCTACGTAGACGAAGCCGAAAATGTTTAGAGCTCAATGGGGGCATTTTTGAACATTTAATATGATGAAATCTAATGATTGAAACGTTAATTTGTTAGATCTTGTTTATATTCTAATTTATGCTGTAAGTTGAAAACAAATGAAAATCGAATAAGAACATATGAGTTTTTTTAAATCAGTATCTTTCATAGAACACACTCCTGGAGTTTGGGGCGATCCTCCCGACTCACCCTGTAGATATAAACTGGTAAAATTGTGCTACGAATTCAAAATGGCGGCCAAATAAAATGTTTTAACATATAGCGGAACAAAATCGCGGTTTAATGACATTTAAAAAACATCAGTGTAAAAAAACACTTACGCAGAATTGGAACCTGG
This sequence comes from Kuschelorhynchus macadamiae, assembly GCA_030620095.1. Classification (NCBI taxonomy): domain Eukaryota; kingdom Metazoa; phylum Arthropoda; class Insecta; order Coleoptera; family Curculionidae; genus Kuschelorhynchus; species Kuschelorhynchus macadamiae. Next base: position 987,388 of record JAUTXW010003750.1, read on the forward strand.
CCCGCCAGAATCATCGTCAGAATGACCAGTACGATAGCGCACTGGACGACTTGTTATATTATGTTTTGTCAACAGAAACCTGATTTCTTTGTCAATTAAGTATTTTGGATTTGAGTACATACACGTACATACGTACGTACTACAGGATTTTTAAAGATCTGGTAAAAGAAGGGTATTTGAGTTTTTGCCTTTTGGCTTTCTGTATCATATGTATGGGATAGCAGTTAGTTATTAAGTAAATACTTTCATGTACAAAAAAATAGGGTCATTTTTACTGGCGTAAGGCTAATGCAAAGGGCGATTCCAAGGAAAAGGCAAACGACAACGCAAGAGACAATGAATATCAATAAAATTCCTTACCACATTTTTCTGCGTCTCCCCTGCAAACGCCCTTGGCAGACGCTGACTGGGAAGCCTGATATTTTTATTACTGGTGTTTTTAATAATGATATTGTCAAATAAGTCTAAAGAACCTATTGTTCTTTTACCTGAAACTTGTCGTTGCTCCCCTACAGAGTCCTGTCTAACACCACCTTCATCTAAATATACTTCAGGAATATGCAAGCATATTAAATCCATGCTGAAAGCCGCTAAAGCTTCCAAAGCTGCATTAATTACTTCTTCGTTATTATTGGTAACTATATAGTTCCACAAATGTTGCACAACTTCATCGTTCAGTTTCTCGTACGACTGGGTGTAATGTAGATTCGGAATTTCAGTTATTAACCCGCACAAACTGAAAATACATACAGAACTGGAAATCATTCTTATAGAAAATATACTTTATTTATTTAAAACAGTCAATATAGAAAATAGTATGAAACTAAGGGGTAACAAAAGATAAGATGAAAGACTGACCTAAGTCCGTGTGGGCACTACAGAGAAATTATTACCTATATATTTGAAAAACATTATTTATGGATTTTCTTAGAATAACTAGACGACAAAATTTTAAAGCTAATTTATAAATTGTTAACAAAAGTCTAATCTAATTAACGTTCGAAATCAAAATTCGCGCTCAGGAAGTATAACTATAATGTTGCCCTGTAATCATAAATTTGGGCCACACAGCACTGTACGTATTTGTATAATGAAGATCTTTATTCAAATTAAAACTTTTGTAGAAATCAATTCCAATAAATACCTATATAAGGCGAGATTTGATTCGACCAAGATATAAAAAATATACCTATACGTCTGATCAGCTCACCCAAAAAAAATTAAAATAAAAAAAAATAACACCTGAAAATGTTATTTTATATTTCACAAATATACATACATATATACAAACAACAGATATTTTCAGAAATAGTGATGTCAAATTACGGGAGCTAGCACCCGCGAGAAGAATGGGTGTCTGGGTGCATCAAAGTGCAATCGTTCGGATCAACGATGTTAATGGGTGTGTGATGGCGCTACTGTAGTGTACACAGTTGTTATGCCGATTCTGAAGTTTTGTGATTTTCACTAGTAGAAAGCTTAACGAAAATTATTAAAACACTGTACAAAGTTTTATGAGTGGTGTCTAGTTATGGGTAGATCAAAGGGAGACTAAATACCTTCCAAACAATCACAGGATCTGCAAAAATTAAACGATCGCATGGAGCAAATGGCGGCAAAATTCACTTCGGATTTTGACAGCCTTAAAAAAGAATTGGGCAAGAAGGTAAGAAAAACCAGTTTCTCCGATACTGTAGCCGATAAAACAAGTTATGATAATATAGATTCCAAGACTTTGAAAGGTTGGTTCTTGGCAGTTTGGATGCATTAAGAAAAGATATCGATCAGCTGAAGAGTGACATACAGAAATCTGCAGTACCGACGAATAGTACCACCAACAATAACAATAATATATTAATTCACGATATCATGGAAAACCGAGACATCGATCCCTACGAAACCGTCGTAAAAATAATAACAAACGAAACCGAGACCGATTGTAGTCTGTTTTTGTCATCGCTGGATGCGAGATCGGGTCTTCTATAACAAGAGCAAACTAAAAGGTAAACAAATTCTCTTTACAGAAATGCTCACGGTCGAAAATTTAAACATATATAAAAGTGCACGGGCTATTTTTAAGAATTCCTGTTGGACAAACGGCGGGAAAGTGTATGTGTTTAGTGAGGGTGCAAAGGTGCCGGTAGAGTCAGTAGAAAAATTAAATACGTTTGTGCATCCCCCAAGTGAGAATGAGTCCGATTGACCATATTATAAACTTTTAAGGGTATGTACCTAATTATTTTTAGTTTTGATCAACATTTAAGTGAAACCATAGATTATTTATATTGCATTGTTATGTCTGTGTATATTTAAATGATCGGATATATAAAACCATCTTCGGATTATATTTTTTGAAACATTTCTCTCTAGATGTTTGGTTTAAGTATCTACTATGCAGTAAACAATTGCTAATGGGTTATTTATTGTATATATATATTTAGTGGGTAATATTTTCGGATATCTATGTATTTAAGTTTGCTAGAATCTGTTTTCATGGCTGATTTATATATAAAATTTTATTTAATATTCAATACAATTATAAAAACCATGTGTAACTGTATGGAACGGCGCATAGGTATTCTAAGTCTACAACTTTTTTTTTTTTTGTATACCAGTGAATACACCAAATATTTCTTTTTATTACAGGTATTTTATCATTTACTTACTTACACTTGTTTTCTACTTTATTATAAAAAAGTTATTACCGGCTTAGATTGTTAGGGACAGCATAATGAAATCGTTTTTATGTTTGTGTATATCCTTGTTAGTTAGATTAAATTGTAAGGTTCATCTATTTAAACGCCCGAATGAATGTGTGGAGCTGCGCGCGCCTCAGGGTCCCGAAAGATGTCTTTTGATATACAATGGAAGGTGGCGGTAATTACCGACATGTAGGAGAGGGCCCCAGACATAATAAAGCTCAACCAGGCGGTTTTACCGTTGCACATTGAAATGTACGCTCTTTGAATACTGGCTTTGATGAACTAACTAATTATATAGATAATTTTCAGTTTGATATTCTTGGTTTGTCCGAAACCTGGTTAACCTCAAGTCATGACAGCTCATTTTTTTGCGTTCCTGGGTATAGACTTATACGACAGGACAGGGATGGAAGAGGTGGTGGAGTAGGTTTTTTTATTAAAAAGCCTATACAGTTCTCGAGAATTTTTTTTGATAACATGCCTACCGGCTTTGAATATATTAGCGTTTCTCTTGTAATAAACAAAAAAAAATTAATAACTAGCCTATATAGGCCTCCATCTTATGATGTGAATACCTTACTTGATGCATTGGAAGATGTTTTTGGGCAAACAGTATTGTTCTTTGACACAGTGGTGTTTGTAGGAGATATTAATATAGATTTTCTAGGTGATAACATACATAAAAATAAACTTTTGAATTTGCTTGTCACTTTCAATTTGAATCAACATATTAAGGACCCTACTAGGATGAATACAAATACAAATAATTCAAGCCTTATTGATATAATAATAAAAAATAACAATAGTGAATATTACAGTTCAGAATCGGTTCCGATGTCTGAATCAGTAACCGATCACAATTTAATTTATGCAGTCTTTATATTTCCTAAGCAAATAATACTCACAATATTGATAAAAAAGTAGAGTTGTTCACTAATTTTATTATTTATCTCATAAATAAACATGCACCACTGAAGCATAAAAAAATTCGCGAAAAATCGTTTACTCCACAATAAAACTTACATTATTGTTAGCGAAACTTCACTATTTTGGTTTTTCAATAAACTCCGTAAAATTTCTAGAACATTATTTGAAAGATAGAATGCAATGTGTTGCAGCTGAAAAGAATGATATTATGAAAAAATCAGAATATATTTCAATATATACTGGGGTTCCGCAGGTTCAATACTGGGTCCACTTCTGTTTTCTCTCTATGTAACGGATATTAACGGCTCTTTGACCTATTCCAAAATACAACAATATGCGGATGATTCTCAGGTATATATGTCCTTTCCTACAGAAAATCTCAATATATCCCAAGAGCGATTTAATACCGATTTATAATATATATATATATATATATATATATATATATATATATATATATATATATATATCTATGCTGAGGAACATAATCTTAAAAAAAATGAACGCTCAAAAATCACATATTCTAATTTTTCGTTCAAATAAAATGAACGAACAGGCAATTAAAGATAATTTAAACCTTAAAGTCCAAAATACAACAATACCTGTAATGAATGAAGCCAAAAACCTCGGTATTATATTTGACTCATCCTTACAGTTCGATTCGCATGTTAAAAAAAAGCTTCAAATCGCCTATATGGTCTTAAAAAAATCTATGGCCTCAAACGATTACTACCATCCAAAACAAAATATTACTTGTGTGACAGTTTAATACTGTCTTTGTTGGACTATGGAGATATTGTCTATGGCGACTCTCTAACGATGCAAGTGGCAAACACGATACAAAAATTACAGAATTCTTGCATGCGGTTTGCTTACGATATACCGTTTAGACATCATATTAGTCCATATTTAAGTAATATCTCAGCTTTAAATATAAAGAATCGTAGAAAATATCATATGTACAATTTTATATATAAAGTTTTAAAAACTGGTCAACCGCCTTACCTGAGAACAATTTTTAATAATATTCTACATTCGTACAATACAAGAAACATCAACAAATTTAGCATACCTAAGCACCGAACTTCCAAATTTCAAAAATCATTCTCATTTCTTGCTGTTAATCTTTGGAATGAGCTATCTAACAATGTAAAAGAGTTCTCTTATAATAAATTTAAAGAGCATATTAAATGTAAACTTTTGATTGAGCAATGCGGAATTGTATGCAGTATATAAATGAAATAGAAATGCAGTGAACATCGGTGCATGTGTATGTTATATATGTATGTATATATTTATATATATATATATATATATATATATATATATATATATATGAATATATATTATAGTCTGGGATGCCTCCTGTGTGTTTTTTTTTTGGTTGCTGTCACTTATAAGTTTTAAGGGTTGTTTTTAGTACTTTATATCTAATTATTTTTATTAAATATCACGCGCTTGCACAACATTAGCCCTATCTTGGGCTATTGGCATCGGTTTTTTATAATCGCTGTGCAATGCGCTTTTGTCAACTGCTAGCTATGTAATCAATTTATATAAATAATGTTGTGATTACTACCTTGACAAAAAATAAATTTGAATCGACCAATAAAATAGCGGCGAAAGCCAAATTAAGTCAGTAAGGAAAATCCATACCCGCGTTGATGAATTTATGGCTCAAAACATAATATAAAAGATCATCAGGAAAACAATCAGTGTTCGCAATCAATCCAAAAGACGACAAAGGCTCTGCCGAAAACACCTCTCTTTTAAAATTTAAGTTTGGAGCATGTCATTATGACCAAAATTAAAATTAAAATAATTAAATAAATTCTGACGAAACGTTAGTTAACAATCGACGAGTAAATAAGTGGTGAAAATCCCAAAATGTATAGAATGTGTACGGAAAAATTATCTAAATTTCCGATTTAATAATTTTGTTTCAAACAGCGGAACACGGCAGACGTTAAATCGTGAGTGCTTTTTAGAATTACGTTGTTTAGTGTACCCAGATGAGGATAGTAAATTCAATTACAAACAAGGTGTCAGTACATTTTTGTTGGAATTTAGCTCGGTATTTAGACATTCAAAAAGTACATACAACTATGAAACTTTAAAGAAAGAATAAGCTGTAATGTATAAGTGACTAAATTAACTGAAAATAAAACATCATTATAGTGAATATCCTGGGTCTGAATTTGTTTAAATAAGCACGAATTATTAGGAGTAATTAATACGTTTTAATGCTAATAGGTTCAATGTATTTAAATAATTAGTTTATGGAAGCATATGTAATATTGTGTAATAGTGTATTGCTGATTTTCTATAAATATGTAGATAACGGTTTTTATATAATATTAGTACCGTCGTGATTCTGATAAAATTTTATATGTAATGGACCCAGTAGCTACTTATTTATTTTATTAGCGACGACCAAAATTTTAAACTAGGTTCAGGCCTGGTCGTGAAAGCAATAATTATTATTTTTATAAAAAAATAAAACAAACTTCAAAAAAAGCACTAAAAGGTAAAAAATAATGTTTTATTCCATCTCGAACATTTGACTTTATGCAGTCTCGGCTTTAAACTATTAAATACTGTAGACTTTAAATGAAGATTATACTCGTAGAATATCTCAATACATAAATGTCATTTTGTGAATAAGCAATTAGGAATTAGTTGGATATAAAGTCAAATTATCAAGACGAATAAAATTTAATTTTTTTACTTTTTAGTGGTTTTATTTTAAGTCAGTTTGATATGTGAAAGGGAAATATTAATTTTTGATTAATATATAGGCCCAAATTTATAATATTATTTTAAAAGTAACATTGCTATCATCTAATTTTAGTGGGTGGCTGCAGTTGTCCATAAACTATTCCCTATTATTCTTTTTACCAAAGATAACTGCTGTCAATTTTGGGGCTTTATTTTTAATTATAGTTATTTGAAAACTGGGCTAACTTGTTTAAATTAAAATTTAGAACATATATAGCCTGTAGAAACTCATAAAGATTGTAAGATAAATATAGCTGAACATCTTCAGATGATCTAGGAAAGATTGCTGCATATCAGTGGCATAGCCAGGTTTAGGGGCGGCCATCATACCAAGGGTGCCAAAATAAAGTAAAATCTAAAATTTATTTCTTGCGAATACAGAAAATACAAAACAAACAGTAAAACCTCAGGAAAATTAGGAAGAAGCATACCGATATAGAAATATTTTTAGAGTTTCGGGAGGGGGGGGGGTACAGACCTCCAGGACCCCCCCTAGCTACGTACCTGATCTTACTGCACATTTTACGTTTCATATTATTGTTTTAACTATTTTGTTTAACCCGTTATTGGGAATAACTTAACTTTTTTATTTCATAACAAATCCAACTAATTCCAATCCGTTTAGCGATTTTCCCCTATCTGCTACTGGTGAAGCCCATAAAGTTTTTATTAGCCGTTTCGTTCTATTTCAAATATTGTGATATTAACAATAATACATACTGAAATATCCATGTAAGTATATATATATATATATATATATATATATATATATATATATATATATATACGGAGATATTAACATTTGGTAAAACCATTCTCGGCGTCAAACTATTAATAATTGTAGGCTGTAAATAAATATTATACTCGTGGATAGTGACGGCTCAGTGGCTACAGGGAAAATTCTCTTTTAAAAAAAGTAAATATTTTTTAAAAATAATTTTGCAAACATCTTAAAAACGCACAAAATCACAATGTAGTTTATTATTTTTTGGGCACATAGCAAAATAACAACGCCATTAACAGCAGTCCGCGGGCCACCGCTCACAGATATTCTAATATATTTATTATAGACAGTGGATCGGCCAGCCGATTCCATCATCTTACATTCTAGACTTAATGTACTAATTGACGCGATACGTAGTACGTTCAATAACATACATCCCATGCTACTACCTCGGGTATAACGTTCGTCGTAGCTCATATCATCTAACACCGGCCCGTCTCCATGTGGTCGTATTCCCGGAATTTTTCCCGATTGAATATTATCATTTTATTAAGTATTAATTGTGATTATTATAAAATGATACTACTTATTTTAAAATTAATTTTAGTTAGTTCTTTACTTTAGTCATGACTAATGATGGTTAATATATTATATTATATTATGCAAAAAGTGCAAGTGAATATTTTGAAACATCATTTGCAATTTGTTTTAGAAGTCGGCCGGCCGCATCGTGGTTCTTGCTGGACAATATGCTTTTCTGGTTGTGTACGTAGCTTGCCCTTTGTTTGGCATCTATTTTATTTTCCTGTTGAGGCAAGGTACATTGAAATATCAAAAACTTAAAATGACTGACTAGATCGTTTTACTATCATTTTTTTTCTTACTTATTAAATGTATACTCTAGCCTAGATCGGCTATATATAGGTTGGTACAATACCTAATTATCATTGTAGAAATAAACGGAAAACAATAAAAGACTAGTATTTTACCATATTTGAACGCGGCACCAATTAACACCACATTGGCCTCAAGGGCGATTTTAGGAAACCTTTCTTGGAGGGGGGGGGATGTTAATTTAAAAAAAAACTTTCTTAGAATATTTCATTAAAAATGGTAGAACAACATAAATTCCTATATTTTTTTATCATACTTGCTGTGGAGTAAAAAAACAGTCTGTAATAAATAGTTATAGAATAACCTCCAACTTTTTTCCTGCAGCAAATTTATTAATTACATTGTTTATATTTACATCAATACTCTACCTGGATATTCAAGAGACCCAATCCAAGAGGTCGCTCTTGTGCTATAGTGTTTCGTAGCTAGGTTTTGAATCGTAATTTTCACGTAAAAATATGCAAATTACACATGATGTCTGGGCCGAGGGAGTAATATTGCTACTATCTATTATTAGTAGGTGGATGAAGTTACCCATTAACTATTCCCATTTTACAAAATTTTGAAATCCCCATAAATTCCCAAGAAAACGCCGTTTGGAGTTTTAAGTGAAACAGCCTGTATAATGAAAACCGGAATTAATATAATTGCCTATTCTACCTCCACGACCTGTTCTATTTCGTCCAATAAATTTGTATCCATCAATATTTAAATAATCATTTGTGATATTATTCTACAGGTGCATTCCACATCAAAGTCGTTGGCAGTACATAATCTTCAAAAGCAACATTAAGTAATGCGCATTTAAAATTATTTGATTTAGACATTATTTGTATTTTTAGAACACTGTTATTAGATCAGTTTGTGAATATAAGTCACTAGTTTAGTCAAAATTTACTGAATAAAAATATAAGTTGCGGCACTTGAACACGTGACTCGATGTACCTATTCCTGGCGTCCCGCCCCGGCTGGTACATTCTGTGTACCGGTCGGGTCTCCGGCACATACACAGTTGGTCAGGCTTCGTGATCGCGCCAGTTTGTTGTTGGGGTATATAGCGAGACAATTTTTTTTAATTTCTTTGACAAACATGAGCCAAGATGCCTATTAGATTTTGCTCTGTAGATGGTTGTAAAAAACATGTTTTATCAATTCCGTCGTTTCGTCTGTCTATTAGTTCGCAACATAGCTTAAATGCTACTTACTCGATTGACTCCGAATTTTGACCAAAAATTAAGGGTCATATGAGGATGACCTAGTAATATGTTATAAAAATTGTTAGAGTGGTGTATTATTTGGGGTTAAGATCCAGTAAAAAAGCAAGTCTTTTTTTAAATTGTCGATATTTCTTAACTTTATTGTTGCATCCTCAGAACACATATAGATTCTATATCCTGCATGAAACCCATATTATCAGTCTTTACCTACTCCGTTGATCTGCAGGTATTTCCCAGATATTAAGTGTCTAAATGGTTTTCGTTAACGATCCTTTTGTTGTTATGTTAGAGGGGTATTTGGGGTTGGGATCCAGTAAAAAAACAACAGATTTTTTTTAAACTGTCGACGTTTCACTATTTTATTGTTGCATCCTCAGAACACATAAATTCTAAATCCTGCACAAAACCCGTATTTTCAGTCTTTACCTACTACGTTGGTCCGCAGTTATTTCCCAGATATTAAGTTACTAAATAGTTTTCGTTAACAATGCTCTTGTTTTTATGTTAGAGCGGTGTATTATTTTGGGTTAGGATCCAGTAAAAAAACAAGACTCTATTTTTAAATTATCGACGTTTCGCAACTTTATTGTTGCATCCTCAGGACATATATATATATATATATATATATATATATATATATATATATATATATATATATATATATATATATAGATTTCATATCCTACATGAAACCCATATTATCAGTCTTTACCTACTCCGTTGGTTCGCAGATATTTGCCAGATATTAACTTTCTAAATGAGTTTCATTAACGGTCTTCTTGCTGTTATGTTAAAGTAGTGTATTATTTGGGGTTAGGAAATATCTGAGGACCAATGTCGGAGTACTGATAATATGGATTTCAATTTAAGATGGCGAAACCAAATAGCGGCCAAATAATTTTTTAAAAAATCATCGTAAAGAAATAATCGACTTTAAATTTTGCAGAAAAAATAAATGTGCAAATGAGATAAACTGGTACGAATCCAACATGACGTAACAAAATGGCGGTATGTGTCAATGTAAAAACTATTTATTGAATTTATTTTAAATTATGCCCAAAAGTTAAGTGTGACATAGGTAGAAAGAAAATGGTAAAATATTGGTAGGAATCCAATATCATAAAACAAAATGGCGCCCAATAAAAATGAACAATATATGTAACACTTATATACCGTGACTATGTACTGAAGTAAACTGAGTCACACTTCACTATTCCGAACAATTGGAAAAAAACGAGGAAAGTTCTGAATAAAGGAAATTTACCGATTTTTTTATTTATATAATAAAAATATTGTATTCTTAAATTCGACTAGCAGGTAAGTAACAATTTAATATTAAATTCATTATATTTCAATAACAAAATTTAGCTCAATAATTTTTTTCTAAAGTTATTATTTGTACTTTTGACTACTAACTACTTTTAAACAGCTCGGTAACAGGAGGCAGTGTCGATGGGGTTTGAAACTAGACGGCTCGCCTTTTATCTGCGATTTTCAAAGTGCCGACGGCCCAGTGCGGCAACTTATATTTTTATTCAGTAAACTTTAGTTTAGTACCTATCCGTTAGAGCTTCTTTACAAAAATAAAACGAAATAAGATAGTTCAAATATATATGAATGGATGTAAAATATTAAAATATAGTTGACTAAACAATACTTAAATTATATGCTGAAGTTTTTGGGTGGAGTATCCTCTTAATATCTAATAATATCCTGTAGGTAAAATAAAAAAAGGAAACCATTCTTAATAAATCTTCGCAGATTGTGGCATGCGCACACGACTTTGATTTGGTTGCTCGCTCCGCTTGCAAACTAAAAGAAATGTTTACCACCTTCTCAGTTATGGCAGAAAACATGGGCCTTCAAATAAAGATAAAACCAAAGTTATGGCAAGAACCCTAAACAATATGGGCAGAAACAGCGTTGATAACTATAAATTTGAGGTGGAGGACAAATTCACATACCCAGGTTCATTTGTCACAAACGGGAATTCTACTATACAAGAAGTGAAGCGAAGAGTGATGCTAGCGAAAAAGTGCTGCGACTGATCTAGGCCAAAGAACCAAAACTAATAATATATAAGAAACGTGAGCCATGGCAAAAGCAGGTGAAAACCTCTTATATATCTTCAATAGCAAAATCCTAAGAATATTTGGGGTACTTTCCGACAATAGTATATGGGGAGAGAGAGATACATCTTTAAAGGACACGTGAAAACAACCACTCTAGACGGATCCTGATGTCACAGCCTGGAGGAACGCCAACATTACGGTGAAGCGATGGTGTGAATGAGAATGCCAGAAAAATTGGCACAACAAATTGGCAACGGTTGGCGATGGACAGGGCCGATTGGAGGTGAAGTTTAAGAAAAGTCGATGCTCAACTAGGGCTGTAGTACCAATGATGATAGTATACAAAAACGATTCAACTTAAAAATAATTTAATAAATGATTAACTTATTTACCTCTTTATCACTGGAACCCTGGTGTCACTTTTAAATTTGGGCGACAGAGTTGCCCAAGTAGTTATAATATCAATAACTTCGGCTCTACATAAGTGTCGTATACCTTCTATGGCTAGAGCACTTGGAAGTGCTCCATTTGATGTCGTACATTCATTAAGAATCTTTGACAGGTGGGCTACAAGATCCTTTCCATATAATTCTGGACTAAAAATAGTGTTTTAGTTATATATCTAAAGAGTCATTAATTTCGTATAAATTATCAAAAACACTTTCGAAAATCGACACAACTTTAACATTTGACATATTTTTGCGGTAAGGTATTTATTTGTGGATTTCATTAGGTAATGGGCTCCAATAATAAACATAAATGTCTCATGTAACAAATAAGTGGACGAGGATTACATACCTACTTACCGTTTCTCTGATAACTGCTTAAAAATATATGCTTTCGTTACATTTCTTTGAATCGTCTCGTGTTTATAAAACTCAACACTTGGCGATTGAAACGCGATAGCTTCTAAGGCGGAATAACATGTATTGTCAATTTCCCAAGTGTCATACATCAACCTCAAAGCAAAATTGTTCAAGTCCACGGATTGCTTCGATATAGCTTGTATAGTAGCTAAAAATTATTTTCCTGTTAGTTATAAATGACTACATTTATTGACAGAGTAACCACCCTACATAATGCGTGGAAACCAATCTTTACAGTTCGTTACATGTCGGTGAGTACAGGTCGGCAACCACCTGCGGGCGGCCTTGGATGAAACCGTCAAAAGTGTTGAGTTTATTAACGATTTGTCTTTCAACTTCCAAATAGTTACACTTCACACTATCTTTAAAGGCCAAAAAGGGTTTATTAAACGTATTAAATTAACGACCAAACGGCCATTATGAGCCTGTATAACTTGTTCTTCGCAGCATCCTGTTTCGAAATTTAGTCTCCTTTTATACTATTCATGTCCAAAGACTGGAGAAGATACAGAACAGGTTCATAAAATATCTATCGTAAAATCATCACTTTCAATGCTAGGATATATCCTATGAAATCAGCCTGATGCTGTGTGGACTGAAAAGTTTAGAATAAGGCGTCGTGATGTAAGGCTTCTGCTTACGTACAAACTTTTATACAATCTAATCAGCTGTGTCAGATTGCTGCAATTGTTGCTACTGCAAGCTTCCTTAAGAAGCACTAGACAGTGGAAACTGTTCCATGTACATATGCACCGAACCCACTATCGCCTTACTGTCTCTGCTTATACACTTCCAGATAATTATAAGATATTTTGCTCCGACTGTGATATTTATATTTATATAATTTTAAGGATAAACCATTAAATATAAGTAACTTTCTGTGTTCTCCATTATGTATATCCTTCCGCCATTTGTTTATAATCTTATGTCAATTTATTTTTATTCTTGTATCAAATTTTAAATTTTCTGTTAGCGCTTTTGTATTTTATTTTAACTTAAGATATAGACATGTATATGCATATTCCCAATGTAACCTCTACCATTTGGAAGTTTGTTGTTCCGTATTGTATTGAATAAATAAAAAATGGCAAAAACAATGAAATCGTATTTTGCAATAAATTATGTAATGAACAAATTAATAGTCCAGACCTCCTAAGCATTTTTAATAAAATGTTCTTCCAGACCACTAATCGATCATGGAATCTCCAATAATTTCACTCTGTATGGAGAAAACTCTCGTATAAATACAATAATGAAAAATGAAAATCAGTTCACTAAATATGTATGCAATTTTATATTTAATATCTGTTGTGACTTCTGTAAACATTTCATGGTCGAAACACCAACTAAAGTACTGGAACTTTGAAACGTATAATCGAAATTTTTGGGCTAGCTTTAAACTTATCTCGAAAATTTTAAAAGATGTTTAAATACGGGTTTCGACAAATGAGAGACCATTTTATGGTTTGCTTTGAATTGAATTTCGATTTAGCGATCCTAATTCTTAAATACGGGGTGATAAACAATACAGTACACTTTTTCAAATTTCTGTTTCTGAAAAAAACGATTTTTTGGGATTTTTATTGATTGTGTCTCAATTTACTCAAACGTAAAAACTAATTTGAAGGCTTTTTGAATAACTGTCGAGGTATCAGAAAAATTATAATTTTACTTAAAAACACTGCAACCTGGATCTGAATAACACTTAAATATAATAAAAATACATAATAAATTTCGGTGTTTTAACTGAAGGTAATGTGCGAAGGGGTAAAATTTTGAAAAATTATCTTGAACAGCGTATTCTTGTAACATCCTGCAGCCAAACAATATTTACTTATTTATTTCAATTCTACGGCTAAAAAGCCATTTACACTATAAAAACACACTTATTCAATTCTTAAGCTAAGCCATAATTGGTCCTATGCAAAGGGACATGGAATAATGTATTTGCTCGCGTTGTTCTTTGGGGAATGTGAAAGGAGATCAATTCCAGTAATTCCGGACAGTTGAAATATGGATTTACAATTTTATATAGTGTACATAGGTCAATTATAATTCGTCGATTCTCCAGTGTGTCAATGTTTAGTATTTTTAAAATGTCATTATAATCGATTTGCTCACTTGGAATTTTTAATTTAAAAGCAATTAATCGTAAAAACTTTTTCTGCACTCTTTCCAACTGGTCAACATAGACTCTGTAATACGGAGACCACACTGGACAAGCATAATACACACTATGCTAAACTAATACATTAATGCTTTTGTAATAACCAATTTTGAGAGCCATTATGAATAAATGATATCCAAAAAAGTTGATTTTTTGTAAAATTGTATTTTTTCTGATACTACGACAATTATTTAAAAACCCTTCACATTAGTTTTTACTTTTGATCTACTGATTCCCCCACTATTGGGACAGACACGAAATTTGAAAAAAAAATTGCATTGTATTATTTACCACCCTGTATTTATAAATTAGAATCGTTAAATCCAATTTGAAGCACTTATAAACCATTAAATGGTCTTCCATTTGTCGAAAACCTCCCTTAAATATCTTTTAAATTTTTCTAGATATTTAAGTTTAAAAATAGCCCAAATATGTCCATTCTGCGTTCAAAGTTCCAGCACTGTATACGAATTTGAAAAAACAAATTAATATATATCTACAGCATCTTTAAAATTTCAACTCAGAAACATTTAATGCAACCTACCTTTCAATCTTCTGCCCTATTCTGTTAGTTTGTAGCTAAAGTTTGCATTAATTTTAATTAATCATATTATGCAGGGGCGTGCACTCCATGGAAGCAAGGGAAGCAGTGCTTCCCCAAAAAAAATTACAAAACATCTAAAATGTAATTTTTGAAATAGGAAACCATTCATTTAGTTTATATTAAAAATGCTAAAATATTATCTTAATAACCATAATAAACGCGGCCTTGACTCCGACCGAGTGACAATAGAAAATAGAATAGAACCTATGCGGCCCGCTAGCTTCTCTGCAGCCAAGTCCTGTATGCATAATTTCCTGTAAATCGAGCCAGAGGTTATTGAACTTTCCACCGGCTGTTTGCAATTTTTGCATTTCAGTCGCGTGCTTTAAGTGGGGGCGGAAGCTATCGTTGGAGTAGGTTCTTTGTTTGAACGGCTATCCGTGTGTTGTGTGATATGTACGTCGCGTCGTGGATGGTGCGATATGGAAGACAATAATACGGACGTGGATATGCAAATACCGTCAACTTCAGCTGTCGGTAATAACGTTGAAAATGTTGGAGAATATGGTAAGAAGAGTGTGTGTGAATGTGTAGTGTGTGTCTTAATAATAAAGGGATTTTCAATATTAAACTTCGCTGATAAGCTTCAAATAATTTCCAACGGAAGGGCAAAACCGCATATGAAAATCTTTACCACAAAAATGAAAAACGGTATTAGACATTTTTATCCGAAAAAACAATACGAACAATTTAAATGGCTAACAGGGTGTGAAAATATAAGTAAATTATTTTGTTGGCCATGTTTATTTTTTGAAAATGAAAACGGTCTCTGGAATAAAACTGGTTTTTCCGATTTAAAGAATTTCCATAAAGCTGTAAAAAGACACATTATGTCCAAAGCGCATTTGCAGGCCGTCTTTAAAAAAAGGTCTTCGGCAAAACCAGAATTGAACACGCCCTTAATAAACAGTTGGAAATTAGTCACCGCCAACACAATGAACTAGTCGATAAAAATAGGCAAATATTAAGAAGACTTATCGATGTTGTTTGTTTTCTCGGACAGCACGAATTGGGATTTAGAGGTCAAGACGAAACAAGGGTTTCTTCATATAGAGGAAATTTTCAAGATTTACTTAGTTTAATGGCTAAATATGATGATTGCTTAAAACATCATTTAGAGCAGTCTAGCGTTTTTCGCGGAAAGTCGAATCGAATCCAGAATGATTTAATTTCCGCTGTTGCAACCATTATTCTAAAAAGAATTAAGCAGGAGATTGGCGAGGCGCGGTTCATTGCTATTGTTCTGGAAGAAACAACTGATATCACTAATTTTAGCCAATTATCAATAGTAATACCGTTGATTGAAGGAAAAAGGAAGATGCGCAACCTTCTGGGCGAATTCGTGGCAGTACTGATTTCATTCCATATACATTTCAGCTGCTGTACGGTGGAGCCGCTGTACGGCAAAGACATAAAACACCAATTCGCAGTCGTTCGGCTCTCGCTGTGATGACCGTCGGCTGCGGCGTTGATCGGGAAACGATGAGATTCGTGGAAGACGGTGCCGAGCAATATTATTATGGTTTATTGATCACCCAACGTTATTATTTAATCCAACAAAAATTCTATCGCTTTAGCCGTTAACAGGGCCGTAGCAATTATAGGTCTTTTCAATAAGAAAAAAACTTTGCGTTATTTTATAATTACAAAATAAAGGAGATTATTTTAGATATACGATTAAATCTAAATTTTAATTTACAAATTTTTGTTACTTACCTTTTTTAAGACAAAATTTACTGTTTACATTATTCTGAACTAGTAAATGTACAGGGTGTCCCAAAATTGAGCGTTTTTCCAATGTTTCTGACAAATAACGTCATATTGTCATATATAGAACAAAACAGTGAAATATTTTGAATTAGGTACTTCTTTTTTGATTCTAATAAAAGAGGTAGAAAGAAATAAATTTAACATTTGCATTACCACATTTTTGGCTTCAAGATAACGTTCCTCGGCAATTATTGTTAACTAGCACTGATGATGTTTTTTTAGTCCGAAATATCGGAAAAATGTTAAGTGTGATACGCTGTTGGATTTAGAATTAAAGTTACTGTTTATAAAAAAGAACATAAAATTTTTGACTATTTAAAAAGCAAAGTTTATAACGAACGTTCGGGGATGAATCGTCGAATCGTAAACTTAAAATCGTAAAATTAAATAACATATTTTGGTAGAGGAAATATTCTCAATTTCAAAACGGCATTTGATTGAGCACAAAACTGGGCAACTTTGCCACAATTTAAACTTTTCTATATCTCGTATAGCTTCTCCCAATGGTCACCCTAGAAATTGGAATACCCTGTACTGTTTAAATTAAAAATTAAAGAAAAATATTGTTCATAAAAGATTTTATTTTTTTTACAATGACTATATTTTAAAATTTTCAAACAAAACGTAATTTAGAAATAATACATACTCTAAACAGTAGGTAAATAAATATGCAGTGTTTGCATTAAAAAGATACTGAAAATTTAGAAAAAATGTGACAATAAACTTACATTTAACTACTAAATAGGTACTATCCATAAATATTGAATACATACAATTTACGCAACTGGTGTTCTTTTTACTTACCTCGTAAAAGGGAAGTATTGTAATCGTGAAAAAATCACTCACCGAGATTTTTTCGGATCTTCACTAGAGTTCCTAGATGACGAAAAATATGTTTTCTCAATTCCATTGGGCTGTCTGCCTGTCTATTCGCGGCGTAGCTAAAAAACTACTTATCCGATTGACTTCAAATTTTGGTCAAAAATTAAAGGTTATATGGGGATGACCTGGAAATATTTTGGTAAATCCAATATGGTGAAACAAAATGGCGGCCTAGTGAAGTATTAAAGAAATTAGTATTAAAAAACTACTCATCCAGTTTATTTTAAATTTGCAAAAACATCAAGTATTATGTTGGAATCAACTGATACAATTTTGGTACGAAACCAAAATGGCGAAACAAAATAGCGGTATAATAAATTATTTAAAACTGCAGCCAGAAAAAACTACTTAATGGATTGATTTCAAATTGTGTGCCATAACTAATTGTGGTATAGGGCTCAACTAGTAAAATTGTGTTACTAATTCAAGATGGCGAAACAAAATTGCGGCCAAATAAATTTTTTGTAATCATAAGATCACCGTCTCAGGGTTTACATATCTTCACGTTTTAGTGTCTCTAGATGTCAAAAAACATGTTTTATCAATTCCGTCGGTCCGTCTGTCGATCTGTGTGTCAGTTCGCGACATAGCTTAAATACTACTTACCCGATTGACTTCAAATTTTGACCAAAAATTAAGGGTCATATAAGGATGGCCTGATAATATTATGATAAAAATCCAATATGACAGAAAAATGTGAAACAAATTTTGTTAGAGTGGTGTATTATTTGTAGTTAAGATTAAAAAAAAAAAAGTTTATTATAAATTGTCGATGTTTCGCAATTTAATTGTTGCATCCTCAGGACACATATAGATCTAATATCGGGCATGAAACCCAGAAGAACTTTTACTCCGTTGTTCTGCATATATTTCCCAGATATTAAGTTTCTAAATGGTTTTCGTTAACAATCCTCTTGTTTTTATGTTAGAGTGGTGTATTATTTGGGGTTAGGATCTAGTAAAAAAAAACAAGTCTATTTTTAAATAGTTGACGTTTCGCAACTGTATTGTTGCATTTTCAGGATACATATGTAGATTCTATGTTCAGTATGAAACCCATATTATCAGTCTTTACGTATTCCGTTTGTTCGCAGATATTGCCCAGATATTAAGTTTTTAAATGGTTTTGGGTAACGATTCTCTTGTTGTTATTTTAGAGTGGTGTATTATTTGGAATTAGGATCCAGTAAATAAGCAAATGATTTTTTTTAATTGTCGACGTTTCTCAACTTTATTGTTGCATCCTCACGACACAAATTTTATATCCTGCATGATACCCCTATTATCAGTCTATATCTACTCTGTTGGTTTGCAGATATTTCCCAGATATTAAATTTCTAAATGGTTTTCGTTAACGATCTTCTTGTGGTTATGTTAGAGTGGTGTATTTTTTTGGGTTAAAAAATATCTTCGGACTAATGGAGTAGGTAAAGGCTAATATGGCTTTCATGCAGGATAAAAAATCTATGTGTTCTGAGGATGTGTTACTGGATCCTAACGCCAAATAATACATCACTCACAACATAACAACAAGGGATCGTTAATGAAAACCATTCTGAAACTTAATATCTGGAATATGTGCGGACTGACGGAGTAGGTAAAAATGATAATATGGGTTTCAATTTAAGATTGCGAAACAAAAAAACCGCCAAATAAAATTTTTAAAATGCAGAAAAATTAAATGTGAAAATAGGATACTTATTGAATTTATTTTAAATTATGCCCAAAAGTCAAATGTGGCATAGATAGAAAGGAAATGGTAAACATATTGGTAGGAATCCAATAGGAACAAAATGGCGCCCAATAAAAATGAAGAGACAGTATATGTAACACATATATACTGTGACTCTGTACTGAACTAACTTGGATCACACTTCACTTTTCCTAATAAAAGTAATAATTCATAACGAGGGAAGTTCCGGGTAAAGGAATTTACCGATTTTTTTACATACAACAACATGAAAGTTATATTTAGTTATTTAATTATAAATTTTAACGCGCGCTATACATGCAGATTTTTAAATATTAGTATATATTTTTGTTAACGCCATTTTGCTGCTATTACTTAAACAATTATGCAAAACGTCCAAATTTCTGCTTGAGACATTTTCTCTGTAAATATAGGAAAAAATCCTTGTGCTTCTTTATTAATACAAAATAAAGCAGATTCTTTTAGGTCTACGTTTAAATCGAAATTTTAATTTACAAATTATTGTTACTTATCTTTTTTTAAGGCAAAATTTATTTTTTTCATTATTCTGAACTAATAAAGTTACAGGATGTCCCAATATTTCTGACTACCTTCATCAGTGCTAATTTATCATGAGGAACGAAACATCGGGTCAAAAGTCTAATCACGTCATATTGTCGATGAAAATAAATGACAATGAGAATGGATTTTTAATTCCGGAGTAGATCAAAAAAGTGAAATATTTTTGAATTAGGTACTTCTTTTCTGATTCTAATAAAAGAGGTAGAGACAAATAAATTTTACATTTCCATTACCACATTTTTGCCCATTTCAAGATGACGTAGGTAATTGAATTTTTTACCCTACGCGGGCTTTCCGTTCCTCGGCGTTCATTATTAACTAGCATTGATGATGGTGTTTTAGTCCGAAATATCGGAAAAATGTTAGGTGTGATATGCTGTTGGATTTAGAATTAAAATTACTGTTTATTAAGAAGAACACAAAATTTTTGACTATTTAAAAAGCAAAGTTTATGATGATCGTTCCGAGATTAATCGTCGAATCGTAAACTTAATAACGTATTTTGGTAGAGGGAAAACGGTGGCTGTGATGATGTGACATTTATTTGAAAATATCTTTTTAAAAAACTCGGTAGAAAATTAAAAGGATTTTCAAAAATCTCTATTTTTCCGGATATGGGAATTTTGGCAACTTTTTTACAGTTTACACTTTTCCATATCTCGTATAGCTTCTCCCTCCTAGAATTGGGATACCCTGTACACCATGTGAGCGATTTTCCCTTTTTTTTTTAATGAAAAATTAAAGAAAAATATTGTTCATAGAAGATTTTTATTTATGTTTACAATGACTTAGGGCATAGATAAGTAAAAGCAAAGTTGAAATAAATTGACTTTATTTCAAAATTTTTAAACAAAACATATTCTTAAAAAATAATACATAATCAAAACAAAAGGTAAATAAATATGCAACGTTTGCATTAAAATAAAAATGAAAATTTAAAAAAAATGTTAGAATAAACTTACATTTAACTACTAAATAAGTACTATCCATAAATATTGCAGACATACAATTTACGCAACTGGTGTTCTTTTTATTTTCCTCGTAAAAGGGAAGTATTGTAATTGTGAAAAAATCACTCTCCGAGATTTTTTCGGATCTTCACGTTTTAGGGTCCCTAGATGACGAAAAACATTTTTTCTCAATTCCATCGGTCTGTGTCTTTTACATACTGACATAAAAGTTATATTTAGTTATTTAATTTTAAATTTTAATGCGCGCTATACATATAGATTTTTAAATATCAGTACATATTTTTGTTAATGTCATTTTGCTGGAATTACTTAAATATTTTTGTGAATTAAACACATGCTAACGAGGTCCCGCGATTTCGTTCGCGTATGACGCTAACGAAAGGGATATAAATAGGTAGGTACTTAGATCGCCGTATTATTTTTATTTTAGAAACCACGTTGTTGTATTTTCGTTCAATTTTTGTCAATAGGGGCTTGAGAGATTTTTATTTATAAATTATTTCCGATTTTTTGGATCACCCTGTATACATTTTTAAAAAATATGTAAAAAATAAAATGAAATATACCTGATCAAGCGTTGTTTTGAAAAATTAACCGTTTTTAAATAAAAAATATTTTATTATTTAAGGGGCGGTTTCATCCCCTTAAATTTTTGAGCAGAATTGTGATTAATCAGTGGCCCAATTTTTTGAAACACTCTGTATAAATTTTTAAGAAACCTTAAAATATGTTAAATAACCAAATAAAATACACGAGCTTAAGCGTTTTGCCGAAAAACAAACCGTTTCTTTAAATAAAAAATATTGTAATATTTAAGGGGCAGTTTCACCGCCGAGTTTTGAACAATTCCTTCTTATCCAACCTCTACATTCTACTACCAACCAAAATGCATGTTTTTTCGTCAAGCAGTTTGAGCAGAATCGTGATCAATCCGTGACCCGATTTTTTTGAAACACCCTGTATACAACACAAGAAATAGATGGGAAATGTCTCGGTTACCAGACGATCATTTAAAAAAAAATTATATAAATCCGTGCAGTACAACTCTCTCACGAACTTGCTGAAAACTTTAGCTCAGTGTTTTAAATATATAGATTTTACAACAATTATTAAAAAGCATTAACACGTTTTTTTTTTGAAACAGCAAACCATTGTTTTGTTGTTTTGAATTATTTCACTGAATTGAAACAGTAAATATTAAACTTACCATCACGGTCAGGAAAAGAAAATTCTTATTTTTCTATGTGGTTTATTTTCCAAAACTGTACTAGTTTATCCTTATATCACAATCAGTAAAATAAGATTTTTTTTGCGTTCATTTAAAAAGAAATATTTGTTCCGCCATCTTGAATTCGTAGCACAACTTTACCAATTTATCTCTATGTCACATTTAATGCATGCATACATTTTGAAATTAATCTAATGAGTAGTTCTTTTAGGTTGATTTTTTAAATATTTTGCTAGGCCGTTTTTTGTTTATTTGTTTTACTATCTTATATTCATACCAATATATTACCAGCTTATTCCTATGTAACACTTGTTTTTTGTGCAACATTTGAGGAAATTGGATAACTAGTTTTTTAAATAATACTTTTTTAAAGTTTCTTAAAGCCGCCATCTTGTTCCGGCATACTCGATTTTTACCAAAATGTTTCTAGATCATCCCCATATGACTCTTAAACCAGACAGATGAACCGATGGCAATAAAAACATTTTTTGGCATCTAGGGACGCTAAAATCTGAAAATATTTAAAACCTGAGAGGGTAATTTTTTTTTTAATTTTATTTGGCCGCTATTTTGTTCCCCTATCTTGAATTATACCCCAATTAGTTATGGCACACAGTTTGAAATCAGTCCATTAAGTAGTTTCTGTCAGGTTGAATTTATAAATATTCCATTAAGCCGCCATTTTGAATTCTCACTACAATTTTACCAGTTAATTTCTAGATAATTCTTGATTTTGTGCAAAATTTAAAATAAATTGGTTAAGTAGTTTTTAGGAATAACTTCACTAGGCCGCCATTTTGTTTTGACATTGGATTTTTACCAAAATATTACCAGGTCATTCCCATATGACCCTTAATCACAGAATTAAACTGTGCCTTAATTTTTGACCATAATTTTTAGTCAATCGGGTAAGTCGTTTTTAGCTATGCCGGGAAGATACGGATCGACAGACAGACCGACAGAATTAAGAAAACATGTTTTTCGGCATCTTGGGACCCTGAAACGTAAAGATTTGAATAAATCTCGTAGGATGTTTTTTTCACAATGACAATACTTTCCTTTTACGAGGGAAGTAAAGAATATAAAGATATGGCCGCTATTTTGTTTCGCCATCTTGAATTCGTAACACATTTTTACCAGCTTATCTCTATGTCACACTTAATGCTTGCATAAAATTTGAAATTAATGTCATTTTCTTTTTCTATCTTATATTCATACCAAAATGTTACCGGGTTCATTCCCATGATTTTTGGGCAAAATTTGAAGAAATTGGATAATTAGTTTTTTAGTAGTAATTTTTTTAACGTTTCACTAGGTCGCCATCTGGTTCCGGCATATCGGACTTTTATCAAAACATTACCAAGTCACCCACAAGTGATCATCAATTGTTGACTAAAATTTGAAGTCAATCTAATGAGTAGTTTTTAAGCTATGCCGCGAACTGAGAGACAGACAGGCAAACCGACAGACGGACCGAGGAAATTGATAAAATATTTTTTGGAATCTAGGGACGCTAAAACCTGAAAATATGTAAAATCTGAAACGGTGATTTTTCGTGAATATAAATCTTTTATTTGGCCTCCATGGTGTTTCGCTATTTTGAATTAGTACCACAGCTTTACTAGTTCTACTCTATACCAATTAGTTATGAAATACAATTTGAAATCCGTCCCTTTCTGTAGGTACACAATTTTAGATAAATTGGATAAGTAATTTTTTATAACATTTCAGTAGGCCACCATTTTGTTTTGCCATATTGGATTTTTACCAAAATGTCACCATGTCATCCCCAGATAACCTTTAATTTTTGATCAAAATATAAAGTGAATCGGGTAAGTACTTTTTTAGCTATGCCGCGAACAGCTAAAACATGTTTTTCGGCATCTAGGGACCTCGAAACCTGAAGATTTGAAAAAACCTCGGAGGGTGATTTTTTCACGATTTCAATATCTCCCTCTTACGAGGGAAGTAAAAATAAAAAGGAATGTGCTAACTGTTTTGCTCTGGGCTTTCGTTAAGTCAAACCGTTTGGATTTTACAGGTTGTAAAAATTATAAAATGAAAATTTTCCTCAATATTTTAAAATCAATTAAATTTAGGCCCATGGTGTATACAGTGTGTCTGAAAATGGTGATGGACGTATATCGCGATATCGATTTATTTTGATTTTTATAATCTTTCAAACCCTTTAACCATCTATTGTTTATAATATATATATATATATATATATATATATATGTATATATATATATGTATATATTTTTAGAGATTTTTTTTTTTGTTTAGTTCTGAACCTTTTATACATATATATTCTAATTTTGTTTTCTTGGGTATTTTGGTTCGATAGTAGGAATAAAATTAAAACAAATTTAATTTCATTTCTGTTACATTTTTATAGACGTTTCGACCATTTATGGTTGGTCTTCATCAGTATTTTTTTTGTGTGTCTGTAACAATAGAAAACCGAGATAAGATATTTTTCTTAAAAGACTATTATAAATTGTATGGACAAATTATTAATAATATTATTTTAACATTTTAGATGACTTACCATAAGAAGGATCTTTCAGAATTCATCCTTATGCAACATTTAAAAACAGCATGTTTTCCATACAACACTCAAAAACAGCACATTTAAAAACATTGAAATCTGTATGACGTTCTTTTCAATGTTTTTAAATGTTGCATAAGGATGAATTCTGAAAGATCCTTCTTATGGTAAGTCATCTAAAATGTTAAAATAATATTATTAATAATTTGTTCATACAATTTATAATAGTCTTTTAAGAAAAATATCTTATCTCGGTTTTCTATTGTTACAGACACACAAAAAAAATACTGATGAAGACCAACCATAAATGGTCGAAACGTCTATAAAAATGTAACAAAAATGAAATTAAATTTGTTTTAATTTTATTCCTACTATCGAACCAAAATACCCAAGAAAACAAAATTAGTATATGTATATATATATATATATATATATATATATATATATATATATAAATATGTATATATATATATATATATATATATATATAAATATATATATATATATATATATATATATATATATATATAGAAGTATAAAGAAATAACGGAGATTCGGCCAAAAAGTCTATAGTACATTTATTTTTTAATTGCCAATCTTTCAAAATACTTCATTTCTTCATCATGGCTCTATAATAACATAATTATCAGAAAATTAAGGACTTTTTTACAATTAAAAAGTACTTACACTAATTAAAATGAAAAGACAATTTTGACGGAATTTTCAGAAAATATAAAATAATATATTTGACATATTTAACGTATTTCTGTCATTATTATTTAATAGAAAAACAATTGGTTTTAAGTTGTTTATTTCTTGTCTAATGATGTCAAAATTTTAGTAGTTAAAATCCATCCAATTTTATATATTCTGAAAATTCCCTCAATATTGTCTTTGCATTTTAATTAGGGTAAGTACTTTTTAGTTGTAAAAAAAGGCCTAAACCTTCTGATAATTAGGTTATTATAGAGCCCTAAAGAAGAAATGAGTTATTTCGAAAGCTTGGCTGTTAGAAAAAAATTTATTATAAACTTTTTGGCAGAATCCCCGTTATTTCTTTATACTATTGGTAGTATACGGCCGTTACCTACAAACACATGTATTTATCAGGCGTCATAAGTTCATGTCTTATCTAAAAATAGATTTAAAATAAAAAACACTTACCTTTCCAAAATAAAGGAACGGCATTTTTCTTCAGTAATTGTCTTTCGCCACTTAAATACATATCGTGTTTAGAAAAATGATTTTCACATACACGTTTATTTATTCAACATTGCCACAGTTTCATACCCATTGATAAAGAATGTCGGGCCTCGTCACGGGGAATTTAAAAACGCTCACTAAATTATTTTTATTTTTTCTTTTATGTTGCATCTTACATACGCCCACTCTATTTTTCTGGCAGACATACTTGCTTTAATTAACAGTTTCACAAGAATGAAACGAACTCCAGGTTCGTAGAGTTAAAAGTTCACGAGTTTGACTCGAAAACGAGCAAAAAAACAATAACCACTATGATGTAAACAAATAATACAGGTAAGCGATTGGTACATCTCCGTCGATTATCCGATCTATCCGCTGTTTCGCTGTAAACGACTGGCAGCCCGCGGCGCCAAGCAAATCTCGGACACCTTTCCTGCCGGCGACGATGTCGCCAGCTACATCTCGGACACCTTTTGTGTCACGAATTCGCCCATAAGGTTGCGCATCTTCCTTTTTCCTTCAATCAAAGGTAATACGCTACGTTAAAATAGACGGAAGTATTCAAGAGTGATTTTTAGGTTTTAAGAATGTGTCCGAAAATCGTACAGCAGATGCATTATGTACCGTAGTTTGTAACGTTAATAAAGAAATTATTGGAGAGAAAAAATTAGTTGCTCAAAGCTATGATGGAGCTGCAGTGATGGCAGGACAATTAGGAGGTCTGCAAGCTCAAGTTCGAGAAACTTTCCCAAGTGCTGTGTTTGTCCATGCTTTGCTTATAAATTAAATTTAGTTTTATCCCAGTCCGTCAATCACATTAAAGAGTGTAAAGTATTTTTAGTTACTTTAAGTGGAATGGCTGCTTTTTTTTTCCATGTCAACAAAACGTACACAAGCTTTGGACTCCATTGTCCACAAACGATTGCCAAAAGTAGCTCCTAGTAGGTGGAACTATAATGGAAGACTTGTGTTAACAGTATCTGAAAATCGTGAATCACTGATTGAACTATTTGAGAATATAATAAAAAATAATGAAACGTGGGACTTAGAAGCAATAAATAGTTCGAGGGGGTTTTTGGACTGTTTGAAACGAAATTTTAATTTTAATTATTTTTTGAACATATTTTCAGAAATATTTCCATTCTCGGACAATGTTTTTAATATATTACAAACTAAAACAAATGATATTGCTTTTTGCCTAAAAAAAGTGGATGATTTTAAGTCCATGCTAAGCCAAAAAACAGATGAGTTTGACCTATTTTGGGAGAAAACGATGACGTTAAATGTAGAGCCACAAGCCAAGCGCCTTCGAACAGACAAGGTGGGAGATGTTCAAACATGATACAGACGCCTCTTTTATGAAATAGTCGATCAAATTCAGCAGCAAATAAACTATAGATTTAACGGTTTAAATGATTTTAAATTCCTCGAGCTCTGCAATTTTGATGCATTTAAAGGAAAAACTTTTCCAGAAGATGCGTTTAAATCTCTTCTTCTTCATTATGGCCAGTTCTTCGACCGAGTGTTACTGCTGAACTAAAAGTGATTTACGAAACTGATGCCATTAGCGCAAAAAATAACGCTAAAGAACTAATGCAATAGTATTTTTATAGGCAGAATTAGTTTTCTTGTTTTAACATTATAAATTAAGTAATTTTAATGCACTTTTTGTAAATTGTAGGAATTTCCTTATTCCGTTTATTAACAGAAATAAATTATGTATGGAAAATTTAAAAGATGCTGCATATTAATTGCAAGGTTCAGCAAGTGAATAAAAACTTTTAAAAATATAACTAAAGTAATATATAATTCACTCACCTGTAACTTTGGATAAATTTTCTTTTACCCTAGCCATGGAAGGCAATGCTTTCAGCAAATTAAAATGTAATCTGTTATCTGTGCTATTAGATAATTTATAAAGTATCGAACTCAAGACAATGGGTAAAAGCTCTGTATAATGCAAAGAACACTTCAGTATCAATGAAAGTACTTTCAAATGATCATCCGTCCCAAATGTTCGATTTAACAACATTCCGCATAAAAGAGTGAAACAGTTCCTTAATAAATGTAGAGGTGCTTCACTGAAATTCCTCAGTAACAACGGAATATCATTTTCTTTAGTACACTCTATTTTAATTCCTGCTTGTAAATTAAGAAATATTTCTGCATTGCAAAAAGTTAAATAATGAAATCTATCTATGTTCAGCCTGGACGCAAGAATAAGTGGCCTTTCACGGCACACATGACCCTCTAATTTTAATATATCTTCGACCACTTTTAAGGCGTTTTGTGTTAACAGACATGGGCTTGCAAGCCAATGGAGCAACGCTGATTTGAGGGCGAGGAAACTATATGGCTGACATGAATTGTGATTCACAAAGTGTAAGCCTAAAAAAATACATGACCATTATTTAATTGCAATTCAAATTGATTATTGTTAGCGCTAAGCTTGAAAAAAAGTTCAGAACAATTTTTTTTTGCATTATTTAAAAAGGTTTGACGTTTTATTTTTAACTTGCCTCTGACGTCACGGTTTTCTATACTCAGGCATAGAAAACCTTTAGCTGACAAAGCAGAGTTTTTAGAAATACAATTTAAGTACATGTATGGGTTAGAAATGAAAAAGTAATACAAAACAGAGGAGAGAAACTAACATAGAGTAAAGCAATCTAACATAAACCTAATAAAAAAAAAATCGGTAATTTCCGGAACTTCTCCCGTCATGAATGTTTCCTTTTATTAGGAATAGTGAAGAATGACCCAATTCAATTCCGTACATAGTCATTTAATAACATTTATGTGTTTTCATATATTTTTATTGGCGCCAATTTGTTCCACTATAATAGATTCGTACCAATATTTTACCAGTTTCTACCTATGTCACACTTGATTTTTGGGCATAATATGAAATAAATTCAATAAGTAGTAAGACCGCCATTTTGTTCCGTCGTCTTGAATTCTTACCAGGTTATCCCTATATCACATTTAATTTTTCTGCAAACTTCGAAGTCAACTGAATAAAAAGATTTTTTTACGTTGATTTTTTAAACACCTTATTTGGCCGCCATTTTGTTTCGCCATCGCGCAATCGAATTCAAGTAACACAATTTTGCCATTTTGTCTGCATGTCACACTTAATGCTTGCACAAAATCGGAAATTAATCTGATAAGTAGTTTTTCAGGCTCATTATTTTTTAAACATTTTTACATTTCATATTGTTCCGCCATAATGTGTTTTTTTCCAAAATATTACAAGGTCATCCCTATATGACTCTTAATTTTTGAACAAAATTTGAAGTCAATCGGGTAAGTAATTTTTTAGCTACGCCGCGAACTGACAGACAAACAGACATAACGACAGAAATGAGAAAACATTTTTTAGATATTATTATAAAAAACTGGGAACAAAAATTTAGTTTGGCCGTCATTTTGTTCCGCTCAAGTATTATGTAGGAATCAACTGGTAAAATGTTGGTACTAATCCAAGATGGCGGAACAAAATGGCGGCGTAATAAAATATTTAAAAATCCAGCATGAAAAAAACTAATTAACGAACTCCCTTCAAATTGTGTGTCTTAACTAATTATAGTATAGAGATGAACGAATACAAGATGGTGGAAACAAAATGGCGGCTTAATAAAATATTTAGAAATTCAGCCTGAAAAAACTACTTATTGAACTAATTTCAAATTATGAGCCATAACTAATTGCAGTATAGAGACGAAATAGTAAAACTGTGGTACTAATTCAAGATGGCGGAACAAAATGGCGGCCAAATAAAATTTTTGAAATCTCAAAAATTCACCCTAGCAGGTTTTACATATTTTCGCGTTTTAGTGTCCTTAGATGGCAAAATATATATTTTATCAATTCCGTCGGTTTGTCTCTCAGTTCGCAGCATAGCTTAAAAACTACTCATCAGATTGACTTCAAATTTTCGAAAAAAATTAAGGCCTATATGGGAATGACCTGGTAAAAATCCAATACGCCGGAACAAGATGGCGGCCTAGTGAAACGTTGAAAAATTATTATACTAAAAAAACTATTTACCTAATGTACCTCAAATTTTGCAAAAACTTCAAGTTTTCGAAAAAAACTAAGGCTTATTATATAAGGATGACCTGGTAATATTGTGGTAAAAATCCAATATGCCGGAAAAAGACGGCGGCCTAGTGAAACGTTAAAAAATTATTATACTAAAAAAATAATTATCCATTTTACCTCAAACATAAAAATGAACTGGTAACATACATTTTGGTATGAATATAAGATAGCAAAACAAAATGGCGGCCTCAAATTTTGTGCAAGCATTAAATATAGAGATAAGCTGGTAAAGTGTTACGAATTCATGTAAAAAAAAATATCGTAAAAAATGTTCTTATTCAATTGAATGGAAATTTTGAAAACAAATTAAATATGATATAAGGATAAACTGGTGCTAATTCAACATAACGCAACAAAATCGTGGTCTGTGTCAATGTAAAAACTACTTATTGAATTCATTTTAAAATATGCCCAAAATCAATTGTGGTATAGGTCGAAACTGGTAAAATATTGGTAGAGATCCAAAATACTGTAACAAAATAGCGTCCAATAAAATGTTTTAAGACAGTATATATGCGTTCCTAAATAACTATGTACTGAACTAAATCGGTTCATACTTTCCTATTCCCAATAAAAGGAAATATTCATAATGAGGGAAGTTCCGGGTAAAGGAAATTTACCGATTTTTTTAATGGAACACACTATATCCGTCAAATGAATTTCTTCTTGCTGATTACTAGGTTTAATACTTTTATCTTTAAAGATACATCAGAAATTTGGAAAAAAGTATTATACTCACATAGTTGCAATAAATCTTCGAGATACAGGGGGGAACAGAAAAGAACAGCGTTAGACAAAATAAGTAGTGACAAATTGTGATGACAAAATGATGTTTTTGGTGAAACAAGAAACAATGTCTTAATAATCAATCTACAATCAGCATTATTTAATATCATATTATGAACAACTAATATCTGTGCCAATATGAGATAGTCAAGCTGTTTGATGGGTTCGTCACGTGTTAACTGTCTTTGAAGTACTTCATCTAGCAAGGAACCAGCTAACTCGCAGTTCCTGTTTTGCATCTAAAAAACAAACCAATGTAAATATACACCAATATAATTAAAAAATTCTGATGTATTTGGTGTCAAGATTAAGGCATCCACGGCATAAAGTGTAAAAAAATTTAATGACCACAAATAATGCTTCTTTGCACATTGCGTTTCCCAAAGCAATTCAGGGGTTACACAGACAATAAAAAAAACACTCCTTTTACTAAAAAACTGTTATAAAAAAGTCCTAAACTTAAGTTACTTCTTTATTAATTTATCGTTTTTGTATATTTATGATAATTAAAGTGGTACTTTTTCTTCAAGTATTAAGAAAATAAACTTAAGAAAAAGAATACAATTGTATAAAATCTTTATATGTACAGGGTGATCCAGGGAACTATTTAAATAGAAATATCTCGGCTATTGTTGAAACTAGAAAAAATATCCCAGACAAAAGATATTTAATTCGATCTGCTTTTTCATATGCTTATATTTTAATATATACAGGATGTCTCAAAAAAGCAAATCAAATACCAATTTTGTTTTTTTATATATAATATACCATATATTTTATGTTATGAATTTTATATTAAATTCTGCATATTTTTTGTATAATATAAGATGTATGTATAGGTTTTAGAATTACGAAATTCTAAATTTAGTTCAACAATTAAATGACGAACAAAAAGAAGGAGACATGAATTTGTTCAAATTATTAGAACAAGTCTTAATTAAGATCCAGAATATTTCAATAAAATTTTGTGGACTGAAGAAGCCATATTTACCATTGCCGGTAAGTATAATCGGAAAAACTGCCATATTTGGTCCGATGAAAATCCACAGGCTGTCGAGCCAATTGCTTTTCAAAGACGATCCTCAATACAAGTTTGGTACGGCATTTTAGGGTATAAGGTCCGGTTTTTATCCGTGGTAACTTAAATGGGTTAAGATATCTGGAACTTTTGGAAAATCAAATTGAGCACTTTATCGATGAACTACCATTTCAAACTCCACACAATATATATTGGCAACAAGACGGGGTACCACCACATAATAGTGTGGCAGTAAGAGACTTTGTTCAAAATAATTATCAAGTGCGGATGGGGAGATACAAAACAATCAGCTGGCCCGCGAACAGCCCAGATCTAACGCCCATGGACACCTTCCTTTGGGGTTATTTGAAAGATACAGTTTATAGAGAAAGAAACAATATTGAAGACATTCAGAGAAAAGTTGCTGAGGAAATCAGCAATTTAAACGAAAATTAGTACGAAACAATTATAAGCGCACTGGAACGCCAAAAAATAATTTACGATAAATGTAGCGAGATTAATTAAATATGCTTTAAAAATGATGTAAAATGATTTATCTCATTTCCTAAATATTTTGTAGAATGTTACAACAAAATAAAAATGAGTCAAGCAGTAAATCAGACGTCAAACATCAATGTCATAACATTCGAAAAACAAACCTTTATCACCAGGTATTTTTTATTATCGTATCTATCCTAGTATTTCGTAATTCTAAAACCTTCCATATTTCGAAAACGGTTAATTTTGTATACATGGTATTTATACAAAAAATATATAGAATTTAATATAAAATTCAAAAACATTAAAAAATATGGTATATTATATTTCAAACAACAAAGCTGATACTTGAATTTTACATTCAAACTTGTAACTTGTATTTTTAAAAAACTTTATTTTTAAAACACGAAATTACAATGTATGTTGACCGATCTATGGCTACTTAATGACTAAAGATGATTACTAATTCTTCTGTATTTATATAAAAATAATGCTGAAATAGCAAGAATGAATGAGTAATCAGAAATATGATGCTTAATTCTAAATGATTCATCGGAAGTGGCCATATAATTCCTCCCTCCTTAAGTTTGAGAAAATCGGGGTTGATTTTCGAGAGATTCTAATTTTATGTCCACTTTTACATTTTCTTTAGATTTTTCCTTTCTGCAATAATAATACAAGAAACTTATGATGATTGTAAATATTATAATAATAATTATTATTAGAGTAATTGAAACTCCAGAACTTACAAAGTCCATTTGTTTTAGGGGATGAATTATTAATCTTTTAGCATTCTCTAAATCTTCATTGATTTTATCAAGATTTATTTCTTTTAGTTCCAAGGGTTCAGTATCTTGGATTAATTTTTCATCAATATTTATTGATGGGAGTTTTAGTCTTAAACTAATTGTTTCTAGTTTTTGAGAATCGTAAATATTATTTTGGATTTTTACTTTGCAATCTGAAGGCAATATTAAGGATACTTTGTCAATGGTTTCAACGCTATGTTGATTTGGACATTGAAAGTATATGCTTTCTTTAGAAGCAGGTATAATTATAAGGGAATTGCCCTCAAGTTGTGTTATAGAAGTTTTATTATATTTAATTGGTATTAGTGGACAATGGTTTGTCAAATTAATTGTTTGAGGTATACAGGGTTCGTTTTTATTCAGTGTGTCTCTAGAACATAAAGATATATTTTCTATTTTATAACAATTTTCTTTTGAGTTGTAAAAGTCATCTGTAGATCTCAATAAATACGGATTATTTAAAATCGTTATTTGATTATTTATTGGTATTGGATATATTCGATAAAGTATATAAGGTTTCTCTAAAATTAAAGGTATTGCAATATAAAATATAATTAGATTTTGACAAATCTCGATTGATGTTTCATTTACAGGGTATGCTGTAGCAAATTTAGAGAAGTTATCTATTATTGTCAAATATTTTTGACCTGAAATGGAATATATATCCATATAAATATGTTCCATGGGTTTACAGCCTGTTGGTGTTGGTTTAAAAATTACTTTATAGGGATGTCTATCATATTTGGTTTTTTGACATATTTCGCATGTATTAACAAAATTAATTACGTCTTTTTCAAGGCTTTGCCAATAATATCTTTGCTTTATATTTTTTATATTTTCAGTCATTCCTCTATGGGATGTTTTAGTGGTATGATATCTTTCAATTATTTCTTTTTGCTCATTTACGTCTACGACGTCCTCTAATAGTGTATTAGAAATAACAAGGTTGTAGGCGTTATTTTGAAAGGTTTCTTGGAAAATTCGAGTTATTATTGGTTCTAATTCTTTATTGGGAAAGTGTAAACAATAAGTATCTGGGGGTAAATAATCTCTTAAGAGTCTTTGGATTATTTCGGTTATTGGGTTTTGATTTATAAAAATTATTAATCGCTTTTTGGTTTCAAATAATTTTTTAGTGACAACATAAGGTTGTTCCTTTTCAGTCCATTTAAATATGATTTGGTTTTTAAAAGTGTTCAGGGCTTTACTAACATACGGGGCTCCTAATATGGGGTCTTCTCTTGACGTATGTATAGTTTCTGTGTCTGATTTTGAAAGTAAATCAGCTTTTGGCTCCTTTGGAATGTCATTTGTACTGGCTGAATCCGTTTCTGAGTTGTTTTGATTGATTTTTTCTTCGTCATTGATTTTACTTGTTGATGGCAATGGCGATGGTGTTTTAATTGGTTTATTTGGGGGTTTAATTTGAATATCGGAAATTATATTAATTTTTGGTTTCTTCTTTTCTTTATTTACCTTTTTTGGTTTTTCGAATAGGTTTTCTTGGGTGTCAAAGAAATGTTTTATTTTTTCATGCCAAATATATTGCGTCAATGGTGATTTTATTATTTCGGTTGGGTACAATTCTTGAGGTGGTCTTGAAAGTGCATCGGCGTTGGAATTTAGGGTTCCTTTTTTATATTGAATATCATATTCATATTCTTGTAGTTTTAGTCGCCATCTTACTAATTTTGAATTCGGTTCTTTTATTGAGAACAGCCATTGTAATGGTTTATGGTCTGTTACAATTGTGAATTTTCTGCCAAATAAGTAAGGTCTGAAATATTTTGTTGCCCAAACAATAGCAAGAAGTTCTTTTTCTATTGTTGAGTAGTTGCATTCTGATTGATTCAGAGTTCTGCTAGCAAATGCTATAGGTAGGTCGTTTCCTATTTTTCCTTGTGAAAGTATTGCTCCGATAGCGTAATTTGAAGCGTCAGTGGTCAAAATAAAAGGTTTACTAAAATCTGGGTGTTGTAATAAGGGTCATTAGTTAGGATATTTTTACATAGATTAAATGCGGTAATAAATGCTTTATCTTGATTTATTTTAACGTTTTTCTTTAAACAATGAGTCAAAGGTTTCGTTATTTTTGCAAAATTCTTTATAAATTTTCGGTAGTAACCAACTAAACCGAGAAATGATTTTATTTGTTTTGGTGTTTTAGGGATTTTAAAATTTTTTATTGCTTCGATTTTTTTGGGATTTGGTTTGATACCGTCAGGGGTAATAACATGACCTAAAAATTCAATTGTCTTATGCAAGAATTCGGATTTATCTAGTTGGATTTTCATGTTAAAAGAACTTAATCTGTTAAATACTTGTTTTAAAGAGTCTAAATGTTCTTGAAGACTGGTTGAAAAGATAATTATATCGTCCATATATACAAGACATATTTTTCCTTGTAATCCGCGTAAAACGTTATCCATTGCACGCTGAAAAGTGGCAGGTGCATTTTTTAGTCCGAAGGGCATTCTGGTATATTCGTAATGTCCATGTTCTACATTGAATGCTGTTTTTTTTTTCTTCTATTAGGGTAGGTTGAATTTCTATATTTTCGTCTAAATAATAGGGCATTAACCAAGTAGTGTCATTTGGTCGCGAAGTTTTCAAAATTACTTTTTGAATCGTTTTAGGTGGTATTTCAATTGTATATTCATCAAAATTTTGCCTATATTGAAAGGGTATTTCTAAATATTGGTTTTTCAATTTTTTATTTTTTAAATCAATATTTAAATTTAATTTACATAAGGCTTTAATTCCGATTATTCCATCAAAATATTCATGAAATGAATATAAAATAAATTCTATTGGTTCGGTTATACCAAAGCTTAAAAATAAAGGAATAGTAGCTTTACTTTTCGCTTTCTTTGAACCTGCACAAGTTTGAAGTGTGCTTACGTAAGGTTTAATACATTCGGGGAAATGTGTTTCCGCTAAAGAGGGTCTAAGTAGGGATGCATGAGAACCTGTATCAGTTAGTAGTCGAATATTATAATTCGGTATTTCTACATAGGGTAATTGATTTACTTGAAAACTGTTTAAAGTTAAGCAAGGTTTTCGTCCGAGGCTGATAGATGAAAATTTTCTATTTGCTCGACTAAATTCTCATTATCTAATTCACATGTTTCATCAAAATTTTGATAATCTTGATCATAATTGTCAAATTCGGGGTTTTTTTCATTATATAACTCGTCATTATTGGGTTCATTATTTTCTAAATGCGTTAATTCTTGGAATGTAAATTTCGGGTGATGTTGTTGTTGGGGTTGCTGTCTATAGAAAGTTTGTTGTTGTTGTGGTTGCTGTCTATAGAAAGCTTGTTGTTGAGGTTGTTGTCTGGCAAAAGTTTGTTGTTGCTGTCTTAATGGTGGCATTGTTTTTTGTACACTCACACCTGACATTGGTTGTGGGTATTGTTGTTTAGGATATTGATTGTCTTTTTGATTAAATGTTTGATTTTGTACTCGATTGAAAAATTGATTTGGTGGTTTCGGTTTAAAAGATGAATTTGGAAAATTATTCGATCTATTTACCAGAAATTTATTAATATTATTTATTGGTGGCGTTTTCTGATTGCTAAGTAAATTATTTGATCTACTATTTTGCAAATAATTATTTTTAAAATTATTTTGACTAGTTAAGATTTCATAATTGGTTACAATATCGATTGCATGGTCTAGATTTTGAACGATTAGTAAAGTTCTTAATTCGCTTGAAATGTTTGCAAGAAGATTTAGAGTTGCTGTTAATTCGTTTTGTGCTATAATTATGTTTCTAGCTTCAATATTACTTATTTCTGTACAAGTTTTCGTATTTATTTTGGTGACTAAGGCTTTGAGTTTTTGTATGTAATCTAAGGTTGATTCGCCTTTTCTTGAAAAGAATATTAATTGTTGTTGTAAATTAGCTCTTGTTATTGGATCACTGAATTTTTGTTTTAATGAGATTTTTATTTCTGGCCAAGTATTAAGATCTGGTCTAGTTAAAAGAAAATCTTCGGCTGATCCTATAATTTTTGATTTAATTGCCAGAATTACAAATTCTTGTTGGGAAGTATCAGTATTAAAATATCTTGTATAAAAAGTATCTATTTGATTAATAAAAGATTCAAGACGTGATGGGGTACCATCGAAAGTTTTTAAGAGTGAAACAGTACTTCTCAAAGCGTCTGCCATCTTATTAATGTTTGCTTCGTTAGTATCTACGTTTATACTAGGGTTAAAATTATTTTCTAAATTGATGTTTGAATAAAGTTCTGTTAATTCACTTGCAGATTGATTTTCAAAACTACTTTGTGATAATCCACTTATAGAAGGATTTTCTAAACTACTTCTTCGAATTGTTTTAGGATAAGTAATGTCTTTACCACATTTCTTAAATTTCCTCATTAAATATGTATTTAACTACTGTTAACTGCGTTAACATTTGTTTTCTTTAGTGAAAGTTATTCAAATAATTGTTCAATAAAATTGCTTCAATTCAATTATTCACTTTTTCTTTCTTCAAAAATTATCTTTGTTCAAAAAAAATTCTTTCTTCAAAAATTTCAGAACTTAGTTAACAGGGATCTCAACTATAAGGGAAGTAAGTAAATAACTCACAATGTGTCCCCCCAAGTCTTGGTCCTGTATCAAACGATGCTTTGCTGAAGAGATGAACTGCTCAGGTTGGCTACCGCTTGTCTTGGACGCTAGCACAGGCCAAATCGTCCTTACTGGCTTCTCGAATGGCGTACCAATAATCAATGTACCAGGAGTTACAAGTGCCTAGTTCGGTTGTAGATGTTCCTGATCCTTTTCTTAACTGTTGAAACAGAAAGATGCAACACTGATAATCCTTATGGAGATGAAACGTTGTTACACTCCGATTTCAGGATATCCCTTTTTTCGCACTCCGAAAAGGATCCTACCGACTGCGCCAATTTTACATTCAAACTTGTAACTTGTATTTTTAAAAAACTTTATTTTTAAAACACGAAATTACAATGTATGTTGACCGATCTATGGCTACTTAATGACTAAAGATGATTACTAATTCTTCTGTATTTATATAAAAATCATGCTGAAATAGCAAGAATGAATGAATAATCAGAAATATGATGCTTAATTCTAAATGATTCATCGGAAGTGGCCATATAATTCTTGCCTTACTTTTTTGAGACACCCTAAAGTAGAAACGTTAAAATATAAGCATATGAAAAACCAGAACGAATTAAACAACTTTTGTTTGGAACATTTTTTTCTAACTTCAAAAAAAAACAAGATATTTATATTTAAAGAGTTATCTAGATTACCCTGTATATACCGGGTGTCCATGGACTAATGTACGCTCTTTTTTTCTTTATATCTAAAAATATCAATTCCAAATTTTGTGATCTTGCATGGGAAACTATTTGTCAACTTTTACCCCAAGTTTGACAGTTTTGTTCCCTTCCAGTTTAACCGGAAGTGGCACCATCTTACATTTTTAAATGAAAACCCCCCGAATTTGTAATTATATTCTGATAAATAAATATATAAATATTTAATTCTATAAATGCCGGTTTTTAGATTTTTGAAATCGGGCAAATAATGGCGGAGCTACAGGCTTTTTTTATTTTGCTTAGTTGACCATGTCACAAGTATTAGTAAATAGTAAGTAACGCAAATTTGCATTTACAACAAAATTTACCTAATTTTCTTGATATAAAAAACCTTTTTAAAATTAATGTTTGGACACATATATTTTTAAAACCAAAATTTTACAATATTTTTAATTTAATTTTTTTATAAATACTGAATTGCTTGACTAGTATTAAAATGTTTGAAAATGAAGCCGCCTCTAATAATTTCAGTATATTATAGGTGTATGGGTAAAGATAAAATAATTAGTAAAGCAATTCAGTTTTTACCAAAAAATACAATAAAAATATATTGGTTTTTAAAATAAATGTTTCCAAACATTAAAAAATCGTTTTTTTCTGATGAAGAATACCAAAAAATTAATTTATAACAAAAAAATTTAAACAGTTTTTATTTTAAATTAAATTTTCCTTCGTTATGCTACGAATCCAGTATGTATTAAGAACCTGAAAGTGATATTTTAAAAAACAAAGAAAAAAGGGAACGTACATTGGTTCATAGTTAAGCGATATATATATATATATATATATATATATATATATATATATATATATATATAGTGTTTAGTTTTCTTGGGTATAGGTTTATGTTTTATAATGAAACTTGCTATTTCCTTGACGTTTCGCCCGTCTTAGTAGGCTTTTTCAAAAGATCTTATTTATTATTTAAGTTTTTTTCCATTTTGAAATTACATGTTAAACCTAAAATAATTTTGAAATTTTACAAATTGTTAACATTGATATAAAACTTATATTTAAAATATCGTATATCTTAGAATAAAAAGGAACAATACATTTTAAAATTTAAACGAAAATGGGACCATATATATATATATATATATATATATATATATATATATATATATATATATATATATATATATATATATATATATATATATATATATATATATATATATATATATATATATATATATATATATATATATGTGTATATATACCGGGTGTTTCTGAAATGTGGACCAGCGCTGTAAAATGTTTAGTTTGTTTAAAATCGAAAGTCGGATTTATTAAATCACAGAAAAAATTAGTTTTTTTGACAATATATGCAACATTCTGTCACATCCGATTTAACCAAAAATTACCAAAAATTTTAAGTTTTAAATGGAACGCCCGATATATTAAAGGATTATAAAGTCGACAAATTTATAAATTATTTTAACTTTTATGGGGACTTCAACATAAAATTAATTTTGCTTACAAAAATCAGTTTTCTTAAATGCAAACATAGTGTGCCACTGGGTTCGAAAATTTGCTGTCAATCACCATGTACAACAACCTACAGAATTAACTTTTAAATAAAAACTGACTTAAAATGATGTTTGTTGGTCACGTAAGAGACTTTACTTAGGTTTAATTGCAGTTTTTTTAGTCAATCCACATGGCTCATTATCATAATTTAAAGCATACGAATGTCACATAAACTGTATTAGCTTAATGAGACAAAGCACAAACTTGATTGTTGAGTTGTTTCATTGAGTAGCAAATATTCAAAAAAAAATAGTTGACACAAAGTT
Source organism: Kuschelorhynchus macadamiae (assembly GCA_030620095.1). Taxonomy (NCBI): domain Eukaryota; kingdom Metazoa; phylum Arthropoda; class Insecta; order Coleoptera; family Curculionidae; genus Kuschelorhynchus; species Kuschelorhynchus macadamiae. The sequence continues at coordinate 1,027,592 of JAUTXW010003750.1, forward strand.
TAGCATATTTTACTTAACAAGGTATAAAAGAATAGTCCGAAAATAAAAATAAAATATTACTTATTGGACACTTTTTTTGTCAAGGTCTTGCTTCATAATTCTCCACTCAAAATATTGACTTAATGTTAAGGGATATTCAAAAATGTTAAATGTAAAAGCTGCAGATTCTTATTTATCTATACAGAATGTCTCAAAAATCTTAAGCAGAACAATACAATAATTCCAATCCTTTTATTTACTAATATATGGACTACTTTAGTGACATCGGGAATTAAACTGCAGGTTTGCTTTAAAGAACTGGCGCAATAATTTTAAAGAAACCGCTCCTCTTACTGACAAAAACCTGTTAGGATTTACTTCGTATATATCTGATTTAGTGTTTGTATAATATATGACTTACTGTAATATACATTAAACAACTTTTCCTGATTGTTTTCTTCTATATCTAGAAGTAATATAAATAAAATTACCGATTTCGATAGAATCAAAACAAACACAATTTGACGAATGGAATACGTTACTTCATGAAGTACGGATTTTTAATGTTAGTCAGACTGTATTACATGCAATATGCCCAAATTTTATGGCCTTTTCATAAAGAGACTTCGCGAAAAGGCGGAATTCACTATAAAACTATATATATATATATATATATATATATATATATATATATATATATATATATATATATTATATATTCGATTTTTTTAATGACTAATCAAAATAAAGTTATTATATTATACCTGCATCCAACAACACAACTTGAAAACCAAACTTGTATTTGCCTCATCATCATATTTTATCAAGAACGACCACAATTTTTGTCTGAGCAAACTGTGTTCTATCTTTATTAGAGGGCTGCATATACAATATAAATATAATGGCTCATACAAATCATTTACTGATGCTGACAAGCTAAAACAATCAATATTTTTTTTGTTAAATATATATTCCCTGACCCGCACGAAAAACGGGTATATTAAAATTTTAGGACATTTCAAAGTTTAAAAACTAGTAACATACTAGGTATAACAAAATGTTATTTTTTCGGTCTATGTTTAAAACGGCTTGTAGAGTTTTTTGGCACAGTAGAAAGTTTAATAAATGAAACACCGTAAAAGTTCATAATTTCTTATACAAATTTTTTGTACTATTTATTTTATCCATAACAGTTTACAAAATGTCCTATTTAAATTAATAAACACGCAATCGTAAATTAAATCAAATACTAATTACTAATACCGGGTGTTATCCGCGCGAGTTTGGATGACAGCGTGTGTTTTTGGCATACTCTCGAATAAATTACTTATATCCTCCTGAGGAATAAGTCACCACTGTTCTGAAAACGCCCTTCTATGTCCTTCCAATATTGCAGGGGCAAGTATTATGCTTCTGCCTAACATATACAGGACGAGCTCTAGGCTATGTGGTCACCATTCCATCTGAGGGATGTTAGCAATATTTAGGTACACCTTGAATGCCTGAATATTCGACTTTTCAGCATTGATAGCACCCATGGGAATAAGATATAACTCAGTGTGTAATTCCGTAGAAATTCCAGCCTGGACCATTACTGATCTTCATTGAAAGCTTACTCTATAACTAAAGGTAAATTCGGCATAACGCTCTTTTTTTTCGTCGTTATACTCTCTCCCGCGTGTCCGGAGATGTAAAGCAAAATCTTGATTCGTCTGTAAATAACAAATGCAGCAGGTCTTCTTGATACAACATTTGTTAAACCTTGTTCTACCGATTCTTTCACTAATGTTTAAGTTCCTTAGATGGTGTAATTCGTGACGTATTTATACTGCTGGCAAACGTCGATTTTTTAGCAACACATTTACAATAAAGTGATCATCTCGAGTGGAAACCATTCTATGGTACATGTTCGTGGATGCCTGATGGAAGAATCTGCCTTGATGAAGCAAGCGTAAATAAGTTAATAATGATGTTATCAGAAACACCAATATTCCATAGGTGTGTTCATTAGCATTAAAAGCAAAAGCCGCTAGCACTAAAATTACAGTAAGCGTTTTCTATGGAAGACAATATCCCCAGTGGCAGCTCGCGGGTGAAAAAGAAAGTGAATTGCAAATGAAGCAAGAAAATATCGCAATAATTTTTTTTCCAGAATTTTTTTATATGTGGAAGGGGTAGAATATTTTTTACGACTTACCTAAATTTTGTATACTAAATCAATTCTCCTATCTTTCATAGCAGCAAATTTATTTATATCCTTATAAAATGAATGAGTTGCCCTAATCTCCTCCAGACATTCCTTTTGAATTGAAATATTGCCTAGAGAAGTAAGTCTTTTTTGAGATATTGTATTTCTTAAATAAGTTTTTACACGTTTGAGGCAAGAAAAACTTCTTTCCACTGAAGCACTTGTCGACGGTATTGTCAAAATACGGGAAACACTTTATATGCTTTGGTAAAAAATATCTTTATTTTCATTAATTTTTTTCACTTGCTCTTGCAGCGATATATTCCAATTACTGACATTGGCAAAAATAAGACCAAGCTTATTTTTAAGTCGTTGACTTTTTGAAAATATTTCCCCATAAATTTTCAAACCGACCAGTCGGAAAATTTAAACTATATTCGGAAAATTTAGCAGAATCTGCCAAACACAAAAATGTAAGTTTTTCACAGTCTTTGTCATTTCTATTAAAATATAGTCCAATATTTCATAAAAAAGGGTTCTATACTTAGCCCTAATTTCTTCAGGTGAGAGCTTAGCAAGCTCACGTTTGTAATGATTTATTTCTGTAATAGAATTTGCTTTATCAAACATGGTATTAAAAAAATGTTCATTTCTTTTTTTACAGAGCGCCTCACGACAGCGTTGTATATTGGATATGCAAAAATGAATGTCAAGCCATTTTTTTTTAAAGAACGCAAATAGTATGTCCGTGATTAAAAAAATGTCATTAAACACTAAAGCCAGAAACGTGAATTCAAAATCGTTCATCTCACCTATAATCCTTTCGCAAGCCGGATTGATTTTTCATCAGATTTGTCACAGTTTGTAATAAATTCAAAGACGTCTTTTAATTTATTCCAGTCTTAAACAATCACATTTACTAACTTCGAATTTGAAGACCAACGAGTTTTTGTAATTGTTGGTATACGCTTCGTAGATGCAGATGTAAGAGCAAGACAAGAAAAATTCGACATTTAGAAATATTTTTAAACTTTGCTGCATCATAAGGTTAAGACGATGCGCAAGACAATAGACAAATACAGCCTACCTATTAATTTATGTTTATAGTCAAATTGGTCCAAAATTTGATTCAATAGAAAATATAAATTCTCCGACGTTCTATCGACATTATAAAATCCTAAGAATCTCTCGACTACTGAACATTCTGAATTAACGTATCTTAAAATTATAGAGCACTGGGAGGTTTGCGTAATATCAGTGGTGTCATCCACTTGCACAGAAAAAAACTGTGTGTTCATTATTTCATTTTTTACATGATCATTTAAATAATCAGAAATGCATTCAATTATTTCTTATGAATAGTTTTCGAGTCACCAGTAAAAAAAATTGTGATGATCTTTTAGTTCTTGGGAATTTCTCGATATTAATAAACCTAAAAGTTTTTAAAATTTCCCCTATTTATTGACTCGCTGCTCTCATCATAGCCGCGAAAGACTAACTCTTGTTTTGCAAGGTACAAAACTGCGTCAATTACCAAGCACATAAATAGTCTATTTAATCGAACGTTTTCGTTAAAATGTATTTTATATAGTTTAGTATTTTTTTTTAAAGTGTCAGCTATAGTGCTTTGATTTTTTACAAATGATTTTAGCATTAATTCGCATTTTAAATGCTCCGCCGTGTCTTCATGTTAAATGTAAATATAACAAAAAGCAGTCAAATAAACTGCAAGGGAACTAACCGGTTGCAGCGAAATCCGCGAAAATAAAAGTAAACAACCACCCCAAACTGAACGACACGTGGGTGTAGTGTATTGCGTTAGCAATTCACCGAGAGCGTTGTATGGCGCTGGTTAACATTATTCTTCCATGTGCTCGACGTCATCGCGAACGCGTTGTCATGGCAACGTAGCAGGAAAATCGTAAACTAAACATAGCACCTCCAGCAAAGTCGAAGCGGTTTATGCCATTGTTATAGTTGTTATAATAAAGTTCGATTGAAAGTTTTAAAAAGACATGCCGCCAACGGTCAAGTAAAATATTTGTTCGAGATGTACAGTTTATTGTTTGCCAATTAGGTGAATAAATGAATGTAAGAACTTAAATTTTAAGAGATATACAATAAATATAGTTAGATGTTTGCTTGTTTATTTTTCCTGGTGAAGTAGCACGTCACCTACTTCACCTGAATAGCCGCCACCAAATATCCCCAAAAAGTACTATCAAAAAGGGGAACGCAGGACTATGGTAATATAATGATTGATATGATTCGGAGCTATATCGACCAAATAAATAACAAGCTTGAACAAGGAAATATTGCTCCTTTTGCATAATGAATAAAAACTTGTCTGAAACTATTGAGGTGACAAAGACGAAGATACTGTCAACGTATATGCGGTTTTAAAGAAGTAACTATTAATAAGCATTGATACATTCATCAAGGAGAATAAACATTATGCAATCGAGTTGAAAAAGCCAACAGTGACCTCTTTGTGAAGATGCTCTCAACTAACTCAGTGACTAACTTACTCCCTCCAAGCCACGCATTCTATGCCGGCTGAAAAACTGCCTACACTAATTAGAAAACTGCCACGTTATTTAAATTTCTAGGTAACAAAGCTAATATTAATTTATTTTCATTCACGTTATATTAACGTCACAACAAGGATACAACAATCCCTCTCTGGAGCATGTCCTGCAATTGCACAGGCACAATGATCTATTTCAGTTGTTTCTGTGATTTCATTTAAGGTTGATATTAATTGAAACTATAAAAGCAAAAAAATTCTGGAGGACCTTGTGAACGATTATATATCATCAGCTGACAATTTTAACGACGACGATTTTGTGATTGTTTTCATTGAAAGCGAAAATGTAATAAAGGTAGGATGAATATCTAATGTTTGGCTGAAAAACTGTCACGCCTTTCTGAGAGGATGAATCTAATTATTGTTAGATCACCCTAAGCCAAAGATAGACACGTAGAACGAAAGCTTTCACGGCTTTGGTCAATTAAGAAATCATGGTTCTTGGGATTAGACCGTGTCAAATTGGAATTACTATCCGACGTTTGCCTTCGATTGCACGAGGCATCTTCACTTCTGATCGAAACATGGTTTAACAGTAATATTTCTAGAAATGAAATATCTAATAATAAATATGAAAAAATAAAAATAATAAATAAGACAAACTGGACAGACTGTCATCGCGGCGGTGGTGTGTTGATCGCCGTTTCTAGCTTGTTTCAGGCATTCATCATTGATACCCCACTGATCTTATATATATATATATATATATATATATATATATATATATATATGTATAATTTTTAACAAAAAAAATATTAGACATGGTTTAGGAAAACGCAAAAAAAATATTTATATATATATAGGAATAGTTGACAAGCTTGAACAAGGAAATATTGCTGCTTTTGCATATCTTGTTGAGAATATATATATATATATATATATATATATATATATATATATATATATATATGCCTCCTAATTCTCAACAAGATATGCAAAAGCAGCAATATTTCCTTGTTCAAGCTTGTCAACTATTCCTTCTACTCATTTATTTGGTCGCTATACATAGTTCCGTTTCATGTAAATCACTATATTCCCATAGTCCTGCGTTCCCCTTTTTGGTAGCACTTTTTGGGGATATTCTCTTCTATAAAAAAAGCTTAATGTAATTTTAGTGCTGGCGGCTTTTGCTTTTAATGCTAATGAACACACCCACGGAATATTGGTATGTTTGATAACATCATTGTTAACTTGTTTACACTTGCTTCAAGACAGATTCTTCCATCAGGCATCCACAAACAGGTACCATAGAACAGCTTCCACTCGAGATAACCACTTTGTTGTAAATATGTTGCTAAAAATTCGACGTTTGCCAGCAGTATAAATAAGTCACGGATTACACCATGTAAAAAACTTAAACATTAGTGAAAGAATAGGTAGAACAAGGTTTAATGTAGCAAATGTTGTACCAGGATGACTTGCTGCATTTGTTATTTACACACGAATCAAGAATTCGCTTGACACTTCCGGACACGCGGGGGAGAGTATAACGATGAAAAAAAAGTGTTATGCCGAATGTACCTTTATTCATAGAGTAAGCTTTCAATAAGGTCAATGGTCTACGCTGAAATTTCTACGGAATCACGCACTGAGTTATATACTCCATGATCGCAGGAGGGTACCCTGTGACATAAGCGAAAGCAATTCTTCTTGTAGGCCTTTTTGCACCTGCAGAAATTATATATTTCTGCTATTTTACATATATCTTTTCCGGCCAAGAACTTTTGATAAAGGTGTGTGAAAGCGCATTTTTATTGATTTTAGTATCTACTCTCCGCATGATGGTGCTAGTGCATACTTTGCCAAATTCCTATGGGTTTGCAGCCGGAAACCACCGGAGCCCCAATAGGTGGCGCTAAGTGTTATACTTAGCATGTAGTACTGTTTCAGTATGATAGACGTTTCGTTTTCGATTTTGTCATATCGAGCAATCTGTTATTTCAGATCTCCCTGGATACAAGCCTGCCTGATGAAGGTAAAGGCCCAGAAATCATGATCGCAGGAGGGTAACCTATGACATAATCGAAAGCAATTCTTCTTGTAGGCTGTTTTGCACCTGCAGAAATTATATATTTCTGCTATTTTACATATATCTTTTCCGGCCAAGAACTTTTGATAAAGGTGTGTGAAAGCGCATTTTTACTGATTTTAGTATATATATATATATATATATATATATATATATATATATATATATATATATTCAAATTCAAAAAATATTTATTGTGTAAAATTCAGCATAAGAAACATACAATAAGAAAGCACATATATACACAAAAGGACAAGGGACACAGTCTTTAGTGATCTCTATAACCTAGCCCTGCTTTTAAAGTCACCACCTATAAACTAGATATATACCCAAAAAATAGTCATGAAAACAAATTAAAATCAAAATCACGACTTATTATCACAGGCAACAGAATTTCCTGCTTCAATCTTGCTTTTAAAGTAGCCTTTGTTGCATTCGGTATATTTTTCAATGCATTAGTGACAAACGGAGCCAGAAATGAAAAAACTGGATTGAAAAGCCATGATTTTATGAGACGGAGTATTAAGAGTTTCGCGCGCCCTTCTCAGTTCTCTTTGATGAATATCAGACCGAAGTGTAAGTTTAGCAAAATGATACTGTGTGTTTGAGTATTCAATATTTGACGTACGAAACAGGTCAAGTGAACAAATTTGATGTCAATCAATTTATAAAAGTTCAGACCGCGAATATATGGAGAAATATGTGCAAAGCGTGGAACATGAACTATAAAACGTACACACTGATTCTGCATCTTTTGCAGTCTGAGCGACTTTCATTTGTTAAACATGGGCCATAAACCACATCAGCATAATGAAAATGAGAAAAAACGAGGGAGTTAACAAGCATTTTTTTAATGTCTCTATCCAGCAAGTTCTTAAAAGGATAAAGCCTCTTCAAGCTTAGATAGACCTTGCGACAAACATCCGAAACATGACTCTCAAATTTCAATCTTGAATCAATCGTCAGCCCTAGATTCTTAATACACTGGCTGAACTCGATCACCTGTCCATCCACCAGAAGCTCAAGATCACCGACCTTTTCGAGGTGATAGCTTGAACCTATCAACATGTGCAGACTCTTTGATGCATTTAACACAAGTCCGTTATCCCTATCCATTGTTTAACATTGTGAAGATCGTCATTAATTATATTTCTTGCAAGATCCTTTCCATTAGGTGAAAAATCAAATAAGAGCTGAATATCATCAGCATAAAGATGGATGTAGCAGGATTTAGGAACAGACTGTATGTCAGCAATACAAAGAGAAAAAAGTAAAGGACCCAGGACTGAGCCCTGCGGAACACCAGAGTCAATTGACCTTAAATTAGATTCAGCTATAGTAGTATGTGAATTGAATATAACTTTTTGTTGGCGACCAAAAAGATAACCTCGCAAGTCAGTCATGCGTACAACCACGAATTCCATAATAACTCAGCTTGGCCATAAGACATTCAAGATCTATTGAGTCAAACGCCTTCGACATATTCAGGCAGGTCAGAGAGGTGACTCGCTGTCGGTCAATAGCACCCAAGCATTTATCAAGAATGTTGCACAAAGCAGTAACTGGTCCAAACCCACGACGAAAGTCAGATTGACAATCTAGTATAATTTCACTCTCATCAAGAAAGATAGTTAATTGCCCATGCAAAAACGATTCGGCAATCTTCAAAGGCACCGGTAACAAACTAATAGGTCTTAAATTTTCCAGGCGCTCAATAGTACCAGAAGATGCCTTAGGAATTGGTTTAACAAGCGCGAGTTTCCACTGGTCTGGAACAATCCCGGTTAAGAAGGATACATTGATGATATGTATCAGCGGAGCCGCTACATAGTTTAGCGACAACTGAAGCATCTTAGCAGAAATACCGTCAGCACCAATGGTATGTGACTTTTGCTTTAGAATAAGTGATTTGATCACATCGATGGAGCCAGGAGAAAAATCAAACTGGGAATCTGAGAATGTCCCACTCTTAAAACTGTTCATGTACGTCGGGTCAGCAGGAAGACGTTTTACTGAATCAATAAAAAGCTACATAGTTTAGCGACAACTGAAGCATCTTAGTAGAAATACCGTCAGCACCAATGGTATGTGGCTTTTGCATTAGAATAAGTGATTTGATCACATCGATAGAGCCAGGAGAAAAATCAAACTGGGAATCTGAAAATGTCCCACTCTTAAAACTGTTCATGTACGTCGGGTCAGCATGAAGATGTTTTACTGAATCAATAAAAAAGTTATTAATTTTATTAGGGTCACAAAGGGAAGGTAGTATTTCTGAAGGTTGGCCAGCTCCGTGAATATCCCACTTACGCAAATAGGACCCTAGTAATTTGGGAATGTTTCTACATGCCCTGTTTGAGAAAAATATGTTCTTTGTTCTGTTCTAAGAGCGGTGTTATAACATTTCCTCAAAGAACCTGGTGACTAGCCAATCCAGATCTTTTATACCTAAGCCATGCTCTTTCCTTAAGGGTCTTTATCCTGGCCAGGGTATCAGTAAACCAGGGCTTTTTAAGCTTCCTAGGGTTGTCGCTTATGCAAATAAGGGGAGCGTACTTATCGAAGAGGTCAAGTATATGCGTTTGAAAGTATAAAAATTTGTTATTTATATCCCTCATTTTGTAAATTTCAGACCAGTCAATCAAACCAATCTCATGATAGAATTCAGTTTCTTTAAAATTTTTAAAATCACGTACAAACTTTTTAGGTTTTTCAAAAGACATATCTATAGTGCATTGGACCGTGTTTTGCTCAGCTAGAGAAAAGCAAGAAACGTTTGTGCTAACAAAGAAGCATTTGTAACAATCACATCAATAAGAGATTCAGAAAAAGCAGTAATACGTGTAGGAAAACGAATATGCTGTATACAAAGATGAGAATACATCAGAGAATTAAAATATTTTGAGACATCTGTGTCAATAAGAAGATTAATATTTGTATCGCCCAGAGGGACAAAGTTCTCAATACCTATGCTGGTCAAATAGACTACGATATCGAATAAAGTTGATACATTAGTATAATTTTGATCAGGAGGCCTGTAGAACACTCCCAAGGCACAAGTTTTACCATTTAATTTAACCTTTAAGACAAGATATTCAAGGTGATTGCCACCATCAACTGGCACATGCAGTACTGAGAACTCTATACCTCTGCGAACGTACAGGCAGACGCCACCACCCCTTGCAGCACGATCCCTACGAACAACAGCATAACCCGGGATATCTACCATAAAATCTGGGATATCCGAATTAAGCTAGGTCTCACTAAGAGCCAATGCAGCAAGGGGCATTGACGACTGCGTCACATGAGCTCTTAAGTCGCTAATCTTACTACACAAAGAATGAACATTAATATGACCACACAAAACAACCCAGATGATCTGATACAGCTAGATTGCGCTTGACTGCAGCCGACGTGCACGGAGAAACTTCCTCTTATCGTTGGCCATCACTGAACCACCGGCAGTCAAAGAAACTCCGGGATCAATATTCACAATAGCCCCCAACAAACTGGAATTAATCATTGGAGTGGAAACATTTTGAGGTGGTCTGATTTCAATATCCAGTGGCATCCCGATCATTCCGCTCTTATCAGTTTGGAGATCAGAAAGTGATTTTTCATCGGGGCAAGGTTTGAGTGTAGGGGCAAGGTTTGGGTGTAGGGTCTAGTGAAATTTGATTGCTAGCTATATCGCAATTTAACAGATTTCAATTCTTTGCTGATAATGCATGGAGATTTCATTGTCAATATTCTCATCTACGATACATTCTATTTTGGAACTTGCCAGACCAACCAACCTCATAACACCAGTATGACCTACCTTAAGCATTCGCCGAGGTGACACATAAAAGTCAGATATCCTAAGCTCCCTGCTCAGATCTATAACACCAATTTGATAGGAACACAAACTGTTAGAAGGTACTATTCTTAATATCCGTTGATTTATCTCTTCCACAAATTTATTCAGAACTGGTCTACTATTCCACTTTGGAACCGTCATTAATATGAGATTTGTAAAAATTCCAGTACATAAGAGTTGGGTAATTAAACTTTCAGATGGGTAAGAACCGTTCAAAGCATTCATGAGACCTCCATGTACAATAACGAAGTCTTCTCTTGTAAAGTCATAGCTCAAGCTAGAAATGTCACAAACCACATCATCAAAAAGTGCATTAGGTTTTGAGAAACCCATTACCTGAAATTTATCACCCAAAGTATCTTGTAATTTTTGAGTAAAACGACCTATCATACCATCACTCAATACAAGCTGGGTTTGATACTCAAAAAGGAATCTGAAGTGGGCTCCACCACAATACAAGGGCACTCAGTTTGGGAACTAACAGAGCTAGTCTGAACTTCGGTCTGAGAAGACCCATCGACCCAAACCTTCTCATTCTCAAAACCCAAATCAACTTGCAGTTTCTTCCCAAGAGTTTTGATGTTATTCTCTTGGGTGTCAAGCTTGCGCTTTAAGGTTCTATTTAATACACTTAGTTCCTTAATCTGAATTTTCAATTCTTGATTATCATTGTTTAGCTTTTGCAACTCGTTATCCTTGTTAGGGTTCAAATTATTTTGATTTTTTATTTTAGAAACTTGTTCCTTCAGCAGCTTTATAGTGGCACTCTGCTCATTAATTTGCTTAATAAAATTCTCCTTAGACTCATAAGCATCCAGCTCCCACTTACTCGAATAACTTTATTTAATTTTCCACAAAAATTACGTCTGATACAAAAAAACTGGTAAAATATGAATTCAATATGGCGAAACAAAATGACCCGTTAAAACAAGGACATTACAGTAAAAAATACTTATTTGATGATAAAACCGACAAATAACCAGAAAACCAAAAATAACTGGTTATTTTAATAATCAGAGACCTTTTGATTTGGAATGTCAACTATATAAATTACATATTGAAAAATGAAAAGAAAAATCAACTATGAAGCCCCAAAGTAGCAATTCCAGCAGATAAACAATGACATACATTGTTAAAAGAATGTATATAAATCGAATATTTTTCATCTTAATATACAAGGCTTCCAAAATAGTAAGGATGGAGATGAAAGTTTTTTGAATAATCAAAAGCCCCTTATTTTATGTCTAAGTGAAACTCATGTGACAGATGAAATATCAGATAAAGAAATTAGTTTTCAATTCAATTTTATTTCAAGATTAATTAAAACTTAAAATATATGGGAGGATTAATATTCGTTTCGCATAAAATTATACTTACCAAATTTAGTAAAACATCTGTTCAATATGAGTATTGGTTTAAACCTTAGAGTAAGAATTAAAGTAGAGATCACAATTCATTCATAAATCACGTTAGGGGTATGCGCCAACATGGTTCCCCTATTTTTCACATTCTATCGACCAATGTTCACAATAAAAGAAGAAGCGGGGATGGCCCATATTCAAGCCGTGGCAATTTGTTGACGAATGCCAGTGGCGGCGCGAGTTTTCACTTTACGTAAATAATACCCTCTCTGTACCCTCTCTATATGTTTTATACAAAGCTCATAATTGGGGGACCAAATAATAGAGGAATATTCCAACCTTGGCAGAACCAATGAATCAAACAAAGTAAAACACACATCACACCCTAAACTCTTTGTGTTTCTGGTAATTAATCCCAAGATGCGGTTGCACTCCTGGATCCTTGTTAGAATGTTTTGCTCAAATGTCATGCTCTTATTAAAAACGACTGCTAGGTCACATTGTTCATTCACACGCTTTAGATTAATATCACTAATTGTATAGTTGTTGTGGTATACATCGCGATTAAGGGAAAAAGACATGCAAGCACATTTATCCACATTCAGTTTAAAACTATTATCATCACACCATTGTATCACTTTTTTTAATTCATTTTGTAAAGTATCACAGTCAGTATCAGTCTTAATTTCTCGATAAAGTTTAAAATCATCCGAAAAGAGCAGTGCTCTTGAACTTTCGATAAAACTGGTGATGTCATTTAGAGCTATTAAAAAGAGTAATGGTCCAAGATTAGACCCTTGAGGAACTCCAGAAGTGCTTTTATAAGTAATGGATTTGCACCCCTTGACTTCCACATACTGTTCACGTCCTACCAAATAAGATTGTATCAATTTGATAAGGTTTTCCGTCACATCAATTTTTTTTAGTTCCCTAATTAGAATGCAATGCCTAACCTTATCAAAAGCCTTTTCCATATCAGTATATATAACATCAACTTGTGCTCTGCGTTTTAATGACTCATGGACATATTTTGTGAAAGTGGATAAATTTGTAAAGGTAGACTTTCTAGGTAAAAATCCCTGTTGCGAGTAATTTATTCTATGCACAATTTCCTGATAAATTCTATTAAATATTATTATTTCAAATACTTTTGAGACCGAGCAAATTATACTAATGGGTCGGTAGTTTTTAATTTGATCTCTAGGCCCACTTTTATATATTGGAATTACCTTACTAACTTTCTATTTATTAGGATACACCGAAGTCCTTAGAACAAGATTAAAAATCAGACTCAGTGGTTCCAACAAGAGCTCCCCACAACCCTTTATTATATACCCTGGTACTCCATCCACCCCAATTGACATATTACCCTTAATTTTTTTACAGGCATACAAAATTTCCTGGCTATTTATGGCATTTTCACAAAAATGAGACATAATTCCAGACATCTCACATGCAGGTTCAATATCATCCACAAAAACTGATCCAAAGAATCGAGCAAATCCATCAGATATATCCTTTGTGCCTCTAACATGTTCATCATTATAGATCGTCTCGTCCATAATCTGTGGACTTTCTTTTTGAGATTTTACATAAGACCAAAAAAATTTAGGATTTTCTTTTAAACTAATCTGAACTTTGTTTATGTATTCATCATGAGCTGATTTAATCATGGTTTTGATAAGTCTCCTAGAAGAATAATATTTGGTTCTCCAGAAATTTGATTTAGACTTTTTAAGTTTTTTTAGATATTTTTCTTTAAGTTTAATTTGCTTAATAATTTGACTATTGAACCAAACAGGATATTTTCTATCTATTTGTGTCGCCAGTGGAACACACTTTCCAAATATATCAAATACTATTTTGTAAAAATAATTCACAGCTAAATTAACATCATTAAAAGTTTTTAAGCCATCCCAATTTTGATTCCTAAACAGATTGTATATTTTTAAATAGTCAGCTTTTTTAAAGTTATATTTACTATTTGAAACCTGTTTGCAATAATTTCTGGGTAATTTGTTGGGCAATTCTATAACCAATCCAGGATGGTGGGGATCAAGAGGCAACAGAGGATCACTGTCAACAACAACTAAGGCATTCTCAAATGTAGAAATCACAAAGTCCAGAATAACATTATTCGCATTTCTAATATCATTTATTTGGTGCTTAGTATTAAAAGTCAAAAAACTCAACAATTTTATAATAATATAATAATAATAATATTCGATTTTTGAGCAAAATTTGAACATAATCGATGCAGTAGTTTTCTGCATTGACTTTTATAACATTTTGGATTGGTAGTAAAACTTATCAGTTGATGGTCATGTCACACATAATTTTTCTGTAAAATTTGATTGGATTTTTACCAAAATGTTACCACATCATCATATGACTTTTAATTTTTAACCAAAACTTGAAGTAAATAGGACAACCAGTTCTTGAGATTTGTCGTGAACAGACATACAGACTAACAGACGACGGAACTGAGAAAACATGTTTTTTGGCAACTAGAATAATTTCCTCTTGCGAGGAAAGTAAAAAAAAACGAGCGCTATAAGATAAAAATAGAATAGCTAATTGTCATATTGTTTTTCCATGTTAGTAGCTAAAATTTAAAAAAAATAAGTTTTTTTTTTAATTTTCAATATCCTAAATCTTAAATTCTAACCAGTTTAGAACATGTTTTACTTTTAATTACCCAAAGAATCACCATTTAAATTCCTTTACATGACAACACTTATATCAAAAATTGTCTCAAGTGAAAAATTAAAAAAAGGCTCAAATCATCCCAAATTTTATTATTTCTCCAGATTTCATCCAAACTCTAGTGATTTTCGAAATCGCGGTACGTTTTTTGAGCGTGAGACGCCCTTTGACTATTTTAATATAGTATAGATATATTCAATAGCTATTTTAATTCTCTGATAGGAAAAACTTTAGTTAGTCCAGGTCTAGATGCCATGGTACTTAAAACTCATAGTTTGTCAGTTATGTTTCGCTTATGTCACTGTCATTTTGTAATTGTGACATTTAGAAAAAATATTTGTTCAATTGTTAGAAATGTCATCCTAAACCTATAACTGTCATATATATATATATATATATATATATATATATATATATATATATATATATATATATATATATATATATATAATATATATATATATATATATATAAATATATATATAAATATATATATATATATATATATATGTTACACTATTAATTCAAAAATTCACTTTTTAAAAAATTTATTATTTAACTTTGAAATTACTTTATACAATATCGGAACTTAAACTGGCATAAAAACGGTATATAATATGAACTAACTAATATTTACAATTCAGAGCGTTTTATATGTTTTAAAATGCTGATGCGGCACCTTCCAGCTGTGGGAATTGCAGCTCGAAGGAACTGCTTACAATGCATTCCTTGAAATGTTGAAATTGCTACATCCGATACCGTGTGACCGAAGGTCATTGCCTACACGTGGCTATAAACGGATATAAAAACTCCCCCTTTTGGTCAAAAGTTAACACCCTGTGTAAACTTTTGTAAGATCATTATATTTCGTCTTCGTCTTCTTGGGTTTGAGGGTGGATGGCTGGCCGTCTTCTCGCAAGGATGTTGCTGACCTGAGTTTGACTGTCTTTCGCTGTTGTGGTCTAGGCGGAGGTGGTGAACCATCATCCAATGGAGCCATGGTGATGCTGGGTAGTCTTTTACGGCGACACTTGCACATTATGTACAAGACGAGCAGACTGACTAGAAGAACTATCGTGACGATCGTGAACCATGACAGATGTTTATAGACAAAAGGTTGGTTGATTAATTAGTCTAGTTCTTCGGAGTATTGGTCCAATTTGTGCTGGGCAATATTGAGATCTGCTACGTCTATCTTGTTCAGTTTTAGAGGTTTAAGGTCTGGAATGTGAAGCTTCGATGAAATATGTTGGCAGCACTTGTATGGGATTATCACTGGGTGGCTTTTATAAGTAACATTTTGATACTTATCAATGAGTGCTTTGGCGTGAACTCTTGTGCTTCCTATAAAGGCATTACAATATGGCTGAAGTCTAAGAAGGGAATTGACATTGATGATACTTGTCCTGACCTCTTTTCCTTCACACTTTATTGTAACTGGTAGTGGATTTGACACTGTAATAAACCAGAAGTTTTGATCGATGTCTTTAACGTTGTATCCTTTTGCAAGAAGAAGAGATACCTGGCACGTCTTTGGTAAATGGTTTGATCCTCTAAGTAGCAGAGCTTCGCAAATCGCTTCACTGTCTATCGGGTAGGGTAGAACATCTGAGCAGATCTTTTGGCCTCGTCCTAGTGATTTGCAGCTTCCCAGGTTTTGAAATGAAATATATAACATTGAATCATCGTCCCGCGCAATATATTTTTGTGTTGTAGGGATTATATGATGAAATTCTGTTCGATTATCTAATACGGGTATTGGATAGAGATGATACAAAGTATAGCTTTCAGGGTTTACTAAGGGTATTTTTAGAATAAACACTACTTTAGTATCAGATTGATATGCTTCAAGCTCGATAATCTCAACATACTGGGCAAGCGTTGAAGAGTATACAGGTAGAGGAAGATTATTTTTTCTGAGAGATTGTGAAATTTCTTGAAGGGAACTAATCAGATCCCCCGGGGTTATTATTGAACTGTGCAAGATATTTAGCCTAGCGAATGATATCGCGTTCAGAGCGTCGTTAAGAAAATTTTCTATAAAAGAATAACTCTCCATTAATGATTCACATAAATCTAGAGTTCTTATCTGGGCATGGTAAAATGCGAGGTCGTCGGAAATGTCCATTATCGATTTGTGGATTTCGTTTATGTCCCGGTTAAATGTTTCTTCGTCTATTTGAAGTTTTTGTATTGACGCGTTAAAGGTTTTTATTACTGAGGTAGTAACCGATATCTGATTTTTGAGGAGATTTTCGATATGTCTTTCGTCTTGAGAGACTATAACAATGCATTCATTGAAGTACTCACCGTCGGAAGCATCGAGTTTTCCAGTTATGGATTTCCAGACAGTGCCTATACCGTTGAATATTCCGCGCTTCTCCCTGTAACTGTATTTTTTCGTATCCGCGATTATTTCTTTGTATTTTAAATTGACAGTGTCGGATATTTGATTGAGCAGGCTGACATGAGTTTGTATTTCGAATTTGAAAGATAACATTCTGGGCGAGTCAAGATCAAAGATCTTTATACACGAGGAGTGTCCATTTGTCGTTTGACACTTTTACAGAACCTTCTTCGTGGAAGAATATTCCGAGTGTGTTGTTGATAGGTGTAATCGAAAATTGGGTCAGGCCTACCGAGAAGAGCCCGAGTAATCTGTAAAGAAGAAGAATACTTATTCAAAATAGGGTTTTAGCCTACCGAAGTTGACTTTAGTTGATTGGTTTGTTCGAAGATTAAGAAGGATAGCGGAATTTTGAAAAACTTCTGTAATTTCAAAAGCGCCATTAAATTTGTTTTCGGCTTTAGATTTTATTTGTGATTCTTTAACATACACTTTATTTCCGACTTTGTATTCAGGGATACTAGTTACGTGTTCGTCAAACCTGACTTTTGCTTTTTCTTTTTGTCGTTCTGTTTTTGCCCTAGCGATTTTGTAAAAATATTCCATACGGTTATTAAGGTCTCTTACGTATTTTGATATTAATTTTTCCTGGTTGTATAAAGTTTCGGGTGGTCTACTTGACGTGTGACCAACAATAAGTTCAAACGGTGTAAACCCATGAGTTTTATTTTTCGTATTGTTGTAGCAGATCACCGCGTAGGGTAAAACATTAAAGGGATGTTCTTTTGGGTTTTCGGCTATATTTGCTCTAATAATTTCTGATAAGGTTGCATGGAACCTTTCAATGGACCCGTTAGACTAGGGGTGATTGACACTAGAGAAAGTTAATTTTATGTTAAATAGTTCACAAAGATCTTTGAATAATGAGTTGTCAAATTCGCGCCCATAGTCGCAATGTATTCTTAGGGGCGTACCGAAGTGTTGGAAAAATATTAATAAGGTATTTACAATTGTCGACGCTTTTTTGTCTTCGACTGCGTAAGCCTGTGTGAATTTTGTAAGTTCGTCTCGAATCCTAAGTGCGTAATATCTGGTTGGATATTCGAAGATGTCAATGTTTATCCTTTCAAATGGGGTTTTCGGAGTTTCCGTTATGACGAGAGGCGTACTTAGGTTTTTTCGGCATATTTTTACCTTTTAGCATATTTCGCAGCCTTTTATTAATTTTTCGACGTCTTTTGTTAAATTCGGCCAATTGTACTTTTCTCTTATGCGCCTGACTGTCTCGTTAATTCCCCTATGCAAATTAGTTTTGCCTGAATGGTAGTGTTCTAAAATTTGGGGTATTTCGTCGGCGTCTGGGGTTTTTACAACATTTTGGCAGATTTTAAGTTTTGTTTCTTTGTCGGCGAAAATGAATCAGAAAATTTCGAGGATAGGCAGTGCTAGGTTATTTTCCACGTAATACGTTTTGGAAGGGTCGAATTCATTTTGGGCCTTAAATAGGGCATAGAACAAGTGTTGGGCTACAATTTCCGGATCAAATGGTATTGGGATAATAAAGTATTTTCTATCTTTCACGGTTTTGCTAGAGACAATGTTAACGCTCATGTTTTCAAAATGAACGCTTTCTTCGAAGATATCTTCGATTATTTTGTAATGCATTTCTTCTAGTTTATTTTGCCAGAAAAAGGTAATAATTAGTTTATGTGGTTTATCTAAAAGCTGTGAATTTGAAAATTCGACTTTGGAATAGTCAATTATTGATTTGGTTTGGTATAGGTCTACAAACTTGTTGTATTCCTGTGCAATGTACTCGTCGTCTATCTCGACGTCATTGGACTCTGGCTGGTTTTGATTTTCGTTTTCGCTATTATTTTCGTTGGCTGCAAAAATGGGGAATTTTGATCGAAAATTTGCGCATTCTTGGAAATAATTAATTTTTATTCGCGACAGAGCATCTGCATTTTTGTTTATTTTTCCCGGTTTATGTTCTATTTTATAGTTGTATTAACGGCCTGTGGTCTGTAATAAGCGTAAACTTTCGTCCAAAAAGATAAGGGCGGAAATGCTTTACTGCCCATACAATTGCTAGTAGCTCCCTTTCGATGGTGGAATATTTAGTTTCTGCACTACAGCTTGTTCTGGATGCAAAGGCTATTGGGAGATCTTTTCCGACTGGTCCCTGGGACAGCACAGCGCCTATTGCAAATGCGCTTGCGTCTGTGGTAAGGAGGAAAGTTTCTTCAAAATTAGGATAGATTAAAATGGGGTCTGAAATTAGGGCTTTCTTTAATTCTTCAAATGCACTTTTACATTCTGAATCAAAGAAGAATGGGATGTTCTCTTTCAGGAGTTTAGTTAATTGTTTGGATACTTTTGCAAAATTTGGAATGAATCGGCGGTAATAACCCGCTAATCCCAGAAAAGATTTAATATCCTTTGCGTTTTTTTGGTTCTGTGAAATTCTGAATGCATTCCACTTTTGAAGGGTTAGGTTTAACACAATCTTTGGTAACGAGGTGTCCCAGATAGGCAACTTCTTTCCTTAAAAACTCGCACTTATCTGGTTGAATTTTGAGGTTTGCGTTTCGGAGACGCTTAAAGACTTCTTTTAGCCGGTCTATATGCTCATGTATGGTGGGAGAGTAGACGATTATGTCGTCCATATATACAAGGCAAAGCTCGTTTTGAATGCCCAAGAAAATGTTGTCCATGACGCGTTGAAACGTGGACGGGGCATTCTTTAGACCGAATGGCATGCGGACAAATTCATAGTGTCCATTGTCAACTGAAAATGCTGTCTTTGGTATGTCATCGGGATTGATCTCAATTTGATGAAAGCCGGACGCGAGATCAAGCGTAGAAAAATATTGACATTTACCAAGTTGGTCCAAAAGGTCTGAAATGTTTGGTAGAGGATATTTATTATCAATACTGAGGTCATTGAGCTTTATGTAGTCAATAACTACACGCCATTTTTGTTTTTCGGACGCATCAAGTTTTTTGGGTACCACCCATACAGGTGAGGACCACGGTGAAATGGAAGGCCGTATAATTCCCTGGTCTAACATCTTTCCTATCTGTGTTTTCACTTCCTCTTTATGTATCTGAGGATACCTATAAGATTTTGTGAAAACGGGCTTTGCATTATTAGTTTCTATAACATGCTTGATTTCATTGGTGAAAGTTAGTTTATCACCTTCGATGTAAAATATGTCAGAGTATTCTAGACAGAGATTTGTGATCATTTCCTTTTCTTCGGAATTAAGATGGTCGGTTCTTAATTCGTTTCGAATGATCTGTATTCTGTCGATTTGATCGGCTTCATAATTATCTTGGGTGTTAAGGTTTAGGACATCATTAGGGGTAAATGGTTCGATAGAAAGATCGGAAAAATCGATGGTTTTTGGCATGGCGTTAGCTTTTAAAATAGAAGTCATAAATTCACCGCTTTCGTTAACATGTACAATAGCATTTGGTAAACGAACTTTTTCTTTTTCTTGAGACATTAATAGGGCGTCTGTATTTTTTAAGTTACATGTTAATTTAAAAAAAATTTCTGTGTGAGCGTCAATAGAAATTTTGTTGTTTATCTCATTTTTATCGAAATTTTTTTCTGTTGTAATAGCCCCAACTTTATGCAACGGAATCGTTTTAAAGTTCGTTATTAAATTTTTTGATTTAAGATCAATCATACACTCATAACGAGAAAATCAAGTCCTAAGATTCCATCAAAATCGATATCTAAGTTGTAATGTATACCTTGTGTGGGTTACCTATTTCAAAAGAGACAAGAGTCGATTCAAATATAGACAATTTCTGATTTGTTATTCCCTGAATAGTTACGTTTTCTGGTGATCTGAGGGGAAAGTTTTTCACGGTATTTTCTTTAAAAATGGATATCCCTGCTCCGGTGTCAATTAAAAGTTTGAATGTATTTGAGGTATCGTTAATATAGTACAGGTTCTTGGGGTTGACAGTAAGAAACGGCTTTAAAGGAACGCTTGTTCCGGAAAATTCACATTGGGGTCCAAATCGTCTAAATTCATTGTCTGAATCTGACTCTGCAGTTCCGACACCGAGTTGTTCGATTGGGTAGTGATCTCCGGAGGATGGTTTTTGTAAAGGGGAGGTCGAAAATTTTGGAAATCTGAGTTGTCAAATTGTTCGAATTGTGTTTGTTCGTTTTCAGTATAATATTCTTGGTATTCCAAGTTGCTGTCATCTTGAGAATATTCGTCGTAATATTGTGGTCCTTCGTAAGATTGGTAATAATAATTTACATGGTGAGCTCTTTGTTGATTTGGAGAGAAATTCGAATTTCTTTGCATTAAAGGTGGACGAGATGCAGCATGACTCTGTTGGGTAGCTGCAGGTTGTCTATATTGAGACGAAAATGTGTTGGGTCTATTTTGCTGTGAAAAATGAGGCACTTAGCTAGAAGAAAGAAACTGCCTTTGATAATTTATGTTACCATTATTTTGAGAATAACTAGGATGAGACACTGATTGGGAACGGCATTCTGCAGCTATGTGGCCGTTTCGTCCACATTTCAGACATTTTATAACTTGTGATAACTGTTTCCTAATTGGTTGGGGAGGTTTCGGAGAAATTTGTTTATTTATTTTTTGAGTTTCGAAATATGAGAGCTGTAGTTCACGCTTAATGCGGGAGTGAGCTTCTAAAAGATCTCTTGGATTACCTGCACGAATAATTTGGCCTAGGAGAGGTTCTAGTCCAGTTAAAAGAGTATTTAGGCTCATTATCTCAATTAGTTTGCTTTGGGCAGCTTTTTGATCATTACTTAGGTTGGAAGCTTTTTGAATACTTGAGAGCATTTTTGCATTCAAAACCTGTAAGCGATTGTAAAATGTAAGGGCGGACTCGCCAGGTACTTGGCGGAGTCTTTGAAGGTCTTGTATAAGAGACGATAGGTCCCTCGAGTCGCGAAAATGAAGGTTTAAGAGTTGTTTAATCTCGCAATATGTTGCAGGGTTTCTTGAATTTACTAATTGCGCGGCTCTACCTTTAAGTTTATTTTTAATGTGAATCGTTAATAACAGCTTTTGGTCAGTTGTTGCCATTTGATTAGCACAATCGCACGCGTTTAAAAAGGTACCCAAGGAGATTTGATCGCCTTCAAAATCAGGCACTATAGAAAATATTTCGGAAAGCCTGTAAGGCTCAATTTCTACCTCAGCACCTTGTATCGGTTGCTGGGTAGGTGGCTGAGTTTGTTGAGTTTGTTGAGCTTGTTGAGATTGTTGGGAACGTGTCTCGGACATTTTGCTAAATACTATTTGTTTTTAATTTTCAAAATATAAATTGGGGGAAAACAAAATATTAGGCAAGTATTGGAGAAAGAAAATTAGCATATAAAATTCACCTTTCTTTTTAAATTTATAAAACTAAAATCAGGGAGTATGTAGAAAAATCACGTATAGAAAATCGAACAGAAACAGAATAAAAATAAGATACAACACTTAAACAGGATAATTCAATGTCACTTACGTTAGCAGGAGCATTAGTCGTCTTATTCTCTCAGGGCTGCCAGAGGTTTTACTAGGTGTTCCTTCCGCAGGTATCTTCGAGTGAGGACGCCTTAAATGTGGTTCTTTTCTTCGTTAAGGGATTGAATCCGCCGTCAACAGTTAGGTCTTCCTTGTTCTGCCGACGTTAGACGAATCCTACCGACTGCGCCAATTTGTTATACTATTAATTCAAAAATTCACTTTTTAAAAAATTTATTATTTAACTTTGAAATTACTTTATACAATATCGGAACTTAAACTGGCATAAAAACGGTATATAATATGAACTAACTAATATTTACAATTCAGAGCGTTTTATATGTTTTAAAATGCTGATGCGGCACCTTCCAGCTGTGGGAATTGCAACTCGAAGGTACTGCTTACAATGCATTCCTTGAAATGTTGAAATTGCTACATCCGATACCGTGTGACCGAAGGTCATTGCCTACACGTGGCTATAAACGGATATAACATATATATATATATATATATATATATATATATATATATATATATATATATATATATATATATTTATATATATATATATATATATATATATATATATATATATATATATATATATATATATATATATATATAAATATATATGTGTTTTCATTCCAGGTGTACATCCGTTCACTACTGTCGTTCTGAAAAGAACAGTTTTGCTGACGTTCAGTCTCTATTCGGACGCGAGAAAGAAAGCTTCGAAAATGCCAAATGTGATTTTGGCGAAACGTCAGCAAAACTGTTCTTTTCAGAACGACAGTAGTGAACGGATGTACACCCGGAATGAAAACACATTGTATTTTTCCATCCGTGAAGGAGTAAAAATCAACATAAATATATATATATATATATATATATATATATATATATATATATATGTCCTAACACTGGAACCTGTGGTGGAAGATAGATCAAAATACAAGAGTTCTAACCACACTACACCACAACTTGTTACGTTCTGGACGCGCGTTTCGCTAACCAAGTTAGCATCATCAGCAGATGATATAAACTAAAGTAACGTATCCTAACCGAGACTAATTATAGGTAAATGTGGACACACTTGGTTGCACCCGACTGCACCGTTGTCAAGTAAACAATAGAGGGGACTATAGGGAATAGGCCCTCTGTCTTTATTTAGTGCTTTCTTACCACATTTAACTATTTCTATACTCTCAAATGCATCCAATAATCTATTATTAGATACATTTTTAATCAACTTAAGATTATTTATTCCTATTCGGTGATTGTTTTCCAAAGCATGTTGGGCAACGCTTGACTTTTCTGTTCTTCCGTATCTTAAATGTGCCATGTGTTCTTTAAAACGAATGTTTATGGAGCGTTTAGTTTGCCCAACATATTTTAGATCACAGTCATTACAGCTAATTTCATAGATGCCACTCCTCTCCCTCAAGTCGACTTTGTCTTTGGGGTTTCCAAGGAGATTTTTCAAACTATTCTCCGTTTTGTAGGCTACTCTAAAACCTACGTTTTTAAATACTTTTTCTAGACCTCTCGTATATCTGGGATCATATGGGATTACTATGAATTTATTGGAAGCCTCAGGTATTTGAAGAGAAGTGGCATCTTTTAACATTTTCTTATGCTTATGTCTATTTACTAGTTTATGTACAAAATTATCATTATATCCATTACTTTTAGCTATATTTTTAATCCGATTCATTTCATTGTTAAAACGTTCTTTACTTAGTGGAAAATTGACTAACCTGTGAGTTAAGAAATGGAATACTGCCATTTTGTGTTGACGGCAATGAAATGAGTCGGATGTTATATATCTATCAGTATTAGTAAATTTCCTATAAATATCAAATTCTAATTTATCGTTATTTCTAATAACTAACGTGTCGAGAAAAGGTAATTGCCCATTGTTCTCCTTTTCGTACGTAAAATTAATGGAAGGATGTTTATTGTTTAATGTTTCTAAGAAAGTGTCCAAATTTTCTGTTTTAGTATCAAAAATAGCAAATATATCGTCTACGTATCTATACCACACCCTTGGGAAATACTTGAGTTCTTTTTTGAATTGGGTTTCTAATCTGCCCATAAACAAATTTGCAAGGAACGGAGATAAGCAATTGCCCATCGCAGTTCCCTCTAGTTGTTTATAATATTTATTGTTGTACTGAAAAAAATTTTGATTCATACATAATTTTGTGAGAAGTAAATACTCATCAATAATTTCTTTCTTCAAATTATTGATTTCAAGTAGTTCCTTTAGGTACTCTAAAGCTAGTGGTATGGGTACACTAGGAAACAATGAGCTTACATCAAAAGATATTAAAATTTCACCTTCTTCTAAGTGAACATTCTTAATTTTATCTAAGAATTCTAACGAGTTAATAACCTCAAAGTTATCATACGAGATATTTAATTTGCCGAATTCTTCTACTAACCATTTTGAAATATTGTACGTTGGTGATCCAACGGCTGAAACAATAGGTCTCATGGACTTCCCAGGTTTATGAATTTTGGGAAGGCAATACAGCTTAGATAACTGTGGGTTACTATGTGTTTGAATTTTAGTTTATCGGACACAAGGTTTTTACACTGTTTTAAAGTACTTTTTACTTCTGTTATCATTTTTGATAACGTGTTTTTCTCAATTAGATCATAAGGACCAGTTTGAATCAAATTGTCTACTCTTTCAAAATAATCTGTTTTGTCTAGTATAACAACCTTATTTCCTTTGTCAGCTTTTAAATAAAAACATTCCTTCTTCTTCAGTCCCTGGATAACTTCAGTGTTTTTACGAGAAACATATTTTGACTTGTTGTTAACAACGTTTTTTGAGATTTGATTTCTGCAAGCCTCTCTAATGAATCCCTTAGTTGACTCTGGCACGTATTGAATGGAACTTTCGATATTCCCTATAATAGTTGGTAAACTATTTTTTACTGGAGGCTCTGCAAAATTCAAACCTTTATTCAAAAGGGCGATTTCTCTATTATCAAAAGACTGAGAAGAAAGATTTTCTACAATGTTCTCGACTTCCGAAGAAATTTGTTTTTGTGGTTTCAACTTTCTCAGTTTGTTTTTTTTTTCAAACAGTAAAAAATAGTTTACCAACTATTATAGGGAATATCGAAGGTTCCATTCAATACGTGCCAGAGTCAACTAAGGGATTCATTAGAGAGGCTTGCAGAAATCAAATCTCAAAAAACGTTGTTAACAAGTCAAAATATGTTTCTTGTAAAAACACTGAAGTTATCCAGGGACTGAAGAAAAAGGAATGTTTTTATTTAAAAGCTGACAAAGGAAATAAGGTTATTATACTAGACAAAACAGATTATTTTGAAAGAGTAGACAATTTGATTCAAACTGGTCCTTACGATTTAATTGAGAAAAACCCGTTATCAAAAATGATAACAGAAGTAAAAAGTACTTTAAAACAGTGTAAAAACCTTGTGTCCGATAAACTAAAATTCAAACTAACACATAGTAACCCACAGTTATTTAAACTGTATTGCCTTTATTGTATTGGATCACCAACGTACAATATTTCAAAATGGTTAGTAGAAGAATTCGGCAAATTAAATATCTCGTATGATAACTTTGAGGTTACTAACTCGTTAGAATTCTTAGATAAAATTAAGAATGTTCACTTAAAAGAAGGTGAAATTTTAATATCTTTTGATGTAAGCTCATTGTTTCCTAGTGTACCCATACCACTAGCTTTAGAGTACCTAAAGGAACTACTTGAAATCAATAATTTGAAGAAAGAAATTATTGATGAATATTTACTTCTCACAAAATTATGTATGAATCAAAATTTTTTTCAGTTCAACAATAAATATTATAAACAACTTGAGGGAACTGCGATGAGCAATTGCTTATCTCCGTTCCTTGCAAATTTGTTTATGGGCAGATTAGAAACCCAATTCAAAAAAGAACTCAAGTATTTCCCAAGGGTGTGGTATAGATACGTAGACGATATATTTGCTATTTTTGATACTAAAACAGAAAATTTGGACACTTTCTTAGAAACATTAAACACTAAACATCCTTCCATTAATTTTACGTACGAAAAGGAGAACAATGGGCAATTACCTTTTCTCGACACGTTAGTTATTAGAAATAACGATAAATTAGAATTTGATATTTATAGGAAATTTACTAATACTGATAGATATATAACATCCGACTCATTTCATTGCCGTCAACACAAAATGGCAGTATTCCATTTCTTAACTCACAGGTTAGTCAATTTTCCACTAAGTAAAGAACGTTTTAACAATGAAATGAATCGGATTAAAAATATAGCTAAAAGTAATGGATATAATGATAATTTTGTACATAAACTAGTAAATAGACATAAGCATAAGAAAATGTTAAAAGATGCCACTTCTCTTCAAATACCTGAGGCTTCCAATAAATTCCTAGTAATCCCATATGATCCCAGATATACGAGAGGTCTAGAAAAAGTATTTAAAAACGTAGGTTTTAGAGTAGCCTACAAAACGGAGAATAGTTTGAAAAATCTCCTTGGAAACCCCAAAGACAAAGTCGACTTGAGGGAGAGGAGTGGCATCTATGAAATTAGCTGTAATGACTGTGATCTAAAATATGTTGGGCAAACTAAACGCTCCATAAACATTCGTCTTAAAGAACACATGGCACATTTAAGATACGGAAGAACAGAAAAGTCAAGCGTTGCCCAACATGCTTTGGAAAACAATCACCGAATAGGAATAAATAATCTTAAGTTGATTAAAAATGTATCTAATAATAGATTATTGGATGCATTTGAGAGTATAGAAATAGTTAAATGTGGTAAGAAAGCACTAAATAAAGACAGAGGGCCTATTCCCTATAGTCCCCTCTATTGTTTACTTGACAAAGGTGCAGTCGGGTGCAACCAAGTGTGACCACATTTACCTATAAATAGTCTCGGTTAGGATAGGTTACTTTAGTTTATATCATCTGCTGATGATGCTAACTTGGTTAGCGAAACGCGCGTCCAGAACGTAACAAGTTGTGGTATATATATATATATATATATATATATATATATATATATATATATATATATATATATATAAAGGGCTGTGGAGGCATTTTTTGTGTATTTGTGGCCGCTTATTCTATGCTCTAGGTATTGCATAGCATATCATGCTTATGTACTTCATGGGACAATTCATACATGGTATCAAATATATTAGGTTTTAATGCTTTATTACCGATGTTTGCATTTGAGAGGTGTAAATAGGGAGGCTAATAAATTACTGGATTTGTGACAGACAGTGATGTTGAATTTTGCCAGACTGTATTTAATTTTTTCAGAGGCCAATAGTTTTGTGCATCCAGTCACTGTTTTATAAATTGTCAAATTATTTATCAATCTGCCTTTAAAAAATACCCGGAAACAATAATTATTTTATTAAACTCTTTTACATTTAATCAACCGCAAGCTGACCGTGCCATATTGTTTACAAAATATTGGTAAAACAATCTTTAATAAAAAATAATTTCCTACTAAAATTAGTCAGCTGAATTATCAAACAAAGGACATACCTATATTACAATAAATTAAACAAAAGTATAGTATAATCCAACAGAAAGTAAAAATAAAAACACATTTTATATAGCATCACAACATATAAATGAAGTTTCTGAAAAAATGAAATGCACTCATAACATGACAATGCAAACACAACAGTAGGCTCCCTATTTACACCTCCTAAAAGTAAAAGAGTTTATCGATGCTAATAAAATATTACTCTAAAATAAGGCAGATTTTTTGTTATGAACTACATAAATTAGAACAATAACAGTACATTTTTACATCAACTTTGATTTGTTGACAAAAAATTTATAATATGCTTTATTTAATACTCCCAGATACCGATTTTAAGTAGAATCTGCATAAATGACAAATTTCATCCACAATTTTGAAATTCTTAACAGTTTACACATTTATGATTGTTGTGGAAGTGAAACTTGAAATAGAGAAACAGTGAAGTAGAGCTAATAAAAGCATCATATAAATAGATAGAATAGAATAGAATAGAAAAACATTTATTATGCAATATACAAAAATAATTACATAAAAGGTAGCATTCGCAGGGCGTTCTTCCATGATACCTTAAGAGATAGAAAACACTGTTAGATATAAAAGTTGGAGGGTTTGTTATGTAGTTTATAGAGAATTATTGTCTCTCCTTGCTGATTATAAATATATTAGGTATGATACCTGTTGGGTTTCTCCTGGTATATTTATAATCAGCAAGAAGAGACCCATTTTACGAACATATAATATAAGGGTGTTCCATTTAAAACGTATGTTGGATCTGCTACACATTTTTGACATATTCTGTATACAGAAAAAATAATTAATTATAAACTATGTAATTAACCTTACAACTTTTATATTTAATTTCTAACTCTTAAAACTAAATCAAATTTGGAAGTGGCAAAATATCAGGAAAGACCCTGTACACTTTACTGCCTAAAAAAACAATACAAAATGTGCTTTTGCCAAAATTCAGTAGCTTTTAGTAGGCTTCCTTTGGATCAGACTTTTTCCCTGATGTATTACATGCATCTATTTGGAAAAAAATTATAAAAATTACTAAAGTAACTCAACCACAAATTAATTTTAACCACTCAAACACTAAAGATTTGATGTTTAATTTCAAACTTGACTCAAACTGAGCACTGCTAGCGGCTAAAATGGATTTGGCAGCACTTGATTATACTTAAGGGAGAACTGCACGCAAAAAGTGAAAAATCAGCAACAAGGTCTAGTCAAGTTCAAAGTCAGATGAAATGGTACCTAGGTATTAGAAAAAAGTTCCTGCGTGTCCGACTTCAAAAAAATGTATTATGTATAGGCAATTTAAAATACATTTCAGTTAAAAATGGGTTCAAAAGGGTTCACGCGCTGCAGAAATACAAAGACATGAGTATGATTTACCATTTCAAATTTTGCAGTTACGTAGACAAGGATCAATGCAAGATGCAAAATCTACTTCTGTTTTATAATTCTAGTTTTAATTTTTTCATAAAAAATCATATTTAGCGCCCAACTATACATATTTCCCTAATTAAAGCACATTGAAGCTAATAAATATCTCTTACAGCTTTAACATAATATTGCAGCGGCGAAAGGCTTGCAAAGGATCCATAATGCGGCATGCAGTTCCTCCTTTATATTTACATGGACTTAACAGGTTTTGAAATTAAAATTGACTTTTTCAGCCTTATTTTGGGTTATTTCTAGCAGAATTTGAAAAGTAATACACAGATAGATTCATTGGAAAAAATTTTTTTGAATTAGCTAAAATTGTCAGTTTGGACAAAAAGTGGACTCAGTGGTCAGTGGGGTTTAACCATATAATTCTCATTTATGTAAATAACTTACATAAATGTTAAGTCCTAACACTGGAACCTGTGGTGGACGATAAATCAAAATACAAGAGTTCTAACCATACTACACCACAAATTGTTTACGTTCTGGACGCGCGTTTCGCTAACCAAGTTAGCATCATCAGCAGATGATATAAGCTGTTTATTTCATCTGCTGATGATGCTAACTTGGTTAGCGAAACGCGCGTCCAGAACGTAACAAGTTGTGGTGTAGTATGGTTAGAACTCGTGTATTTTGTTACATAAATGTGTTAATTATTAACAATTATTTATTTGTTTATACCTAAAGTTCACATAATTATTTTTTATGTGATTTATTGGATTAAAGAAAACAATTTAAATACCTACTTTCCCTACTTATCTAAAACTAGATATTCTGTAAATTTTATTTGGTACTGGAGAAAGTTTGAAGGTTATTTATTTAAATAAAATTTTAAAAAAGGTTATTTTCACACAATGTTGCCTACCTCTCATTTTTATAAATAGACTGTATCACTTCATTATAAATGCACATTTGGACTTCAAAATGACATTCTCCTTGCAAAATTTTAATAACTGGATGTTGTGATAACTCATATTTCTTCAGGGTGGATGGTTCCTTACAGGCTACTTTCTTGGATATTTGCAGATATAAAAGGCTGGTGATAATCTTTATTAATGATACCACATCACTACAAAAATACTTATATCAATATTCCATTGCTATAACACATGTTTCTAATTACATATTCGGCAGTCCAACAAAACAGCTGGTTGTTCTACGACAGCTATTTAACCAATATATTTTGGGACTTATCAAACCAATATTTAAGCCTCATTGGCTAAATCAGTTTGTTTGTCCTACCACAACCCAAAAATGACATAACTATGACAGATCGTTGGAGGTAATAGGTAATTGTTTCATATCGAAAGTTTTGTTTATAAGTTAGCATGACATGCATTAATACTAGTTGGAACTGTAATAATATAATTTATGAGAAAATGTATTCCAAATAAACATTTAAGCGTCTTACTTGGCCGACGAGAGACTTGTAACAAAATCAGCTAACACTTGTTCCAGTTTAAGAACATCATCCTCAACTAATTTTAAAATTGAGACTCTTGCCACATCACTTACTACATTGTTCCCACTTAAACATTTGTTTCTTAAGTAAGTAAATTCTTTTTTCGGGCTATTTTTAGCCCTAACATTTTGTACCAACCGGGATAAAACTTGAGATATCAATGCAGGATTGTTTGAATTTAATCTACTATCAATGTTTTCCATTTTAAATAAATGCACCTTTACTAAATATCTTTTTGTCTTTTATTATAAAAAAAGAAACATAAAATAAAAAACTTAAATACTTCTGAAAGTTTAACGAATCCATGCCCATAACAATAACAAAAAAGTTAGGTTAAGTGCTGGTAAACAAACTATTTCTTTCTTACAATAAGTAGTCGGTACCACTTTTTGCTCTAAGCGCATTCTCCAGCCAATAGGTAACGACCATGGGCGATCGAGCAAAATGCTCTCAGTAAACCGTTGAACAGTACTAAGTACTATTTTTTTTGTTCTAATGCATCTTGGCTTTCAGAGATTGCCCCTTAAGGAAGTACTACTGGTATCAAGAGATGACCCTTTCTTTCAAAATCATCCCCGTACCCCTTCTACTCACTCCACATAGCAGCCATTACGCTATATATTCTAAGTAGAACTTGGCAGACAAACAAGATAGAATGCGGGAATAACTAGGCCTCACACGTTCACAGTGTCTGCTCCCTTTGTTGTGTGGTCGTTAGTTTCCATTTTGAGCGTTTGCTCTTGCACCCCCCGAAGTAACACAGCAAATCACGTGGAACCACTTATGTTAATAACACAGAGGTGTGTCCTCTGCGAGGCGGTTCCAGAGACTCTAAACAAACCCTAAGGCAAGGTGCACACGATCACGTTAACGCGACTGCAATGTAAGTAGAGGGGATTGGGGGGGTTAGTCTCGCTCTCCCCACCACTTTTTTCATTGGTCTCCCACTTCCCGCACCTGTCCCTGCCACGCCTACTTGACTCTGCTTGATTCTGATTGGTCTTCCCCACTCTTACGTGTGCATCCGGAGGGAGATGTTTTATTTAAGTGTTAGCAGCCAACAGAGCAATTCATTCTTACTGAAGTATCAGTATTTTTAAAAGTAACGAAATTAAAAAATATATATTAATTAAAATGAGTTGTCGCCACGTTGTTTTGCAAGAATCAAGTGACCTACATTTTGAGAAATTGGAAAAAATGTCTTCAATGTACGAAGATGAAATACTCTATTTCACGGTGGGAGGAAAAAACATTTTCGACGTTAAACAAGCATGGTTAGCCGATCTAGATAAAAACAATTTTGAAGAGGTTCAAGACGATAGTGAAGATGAGGGGATACATAATTTCTTTGATGCCGGTTGTGGTGAAAAAGGTCTAGTAAATATTAAAAAAATAAGTGCTAGTGATGCTGTTGAACCAAATTATCTACGCCGCGAAGTTTGTGTTTTTCAAGATTATGTCGTCATAATGTCTTCGTTTGGTGGTGCTTATAGTTTGTGCTTACGATGCTATTATTTGCACGCATTAGAAGCACCCCTTGGCAAACACAGTTTTGTGTCTACACATTACAAAAGAGCAATGGAATGTTGTGAAAAAGACTTGCGCTGTACATTGTGCAATGACAATCTTTTTCATTTCAGTGCCCCTGAAACTTGTGTAGTGTGTAATAAAACTGAAGAGAAAAAAATTGAAAACCATTTAGTGGACAAAAGTAATTTTGAATAAAGTTAAGCAAAAAAAAAAAGATACAATACATTTTGAAAAGGATAGAATGATGGGATTATGGTGGAGGACTTGTAAATATATGCAGTAACAAAAAATTACCTAGGAGTTTTTTTCTACGCACTATAAAAAAGCAGTAGAATATGCAGTGAAGTATAAAAAAACATTAGAAACCATTTAGTGGACAAAAGTTATTTTAAAAATAAAATTGCAGAATAACCTTTACAATTAATAGTAGGAGATTAATCATGGTCGAGTGCTATTCAGAACTATTCGTGGACATTCAAGATTATAATTGTCTATTTTGACTTGGTCTCAAAGGAGCTTGCTATCTACGATGGTGTACGCTGGTCTAATTTTCTTTTTAAGTCACCATTTAAAAGAACCATGTTATCTGTCAAGGATCAAGAATAGTTGATTGGTCTGAAGAATATCATGGGTTGGAATGGGACGTTAGATATATAGAATTAATTGAAGTAGAAGAAATACTCAAGAATATTGTAAAGACATATAGTAATCCGAAGATCTATGTCAAAGGCATTACAAAGACAAACTTTTTAAGAAAAATTTTCACCCCAGAGCTGATCATAAGCATTCCAGTCAACGAGGAACCCAAACTACGCAAATTTAAGAAAATTCCAGAATGTTATTTTCATAAAAATTTTAAGTCCTTGGCATTGTGCCTTGGCTAATGTAAAAATATTATATGATTATAAAAATATTATATGATTATAAAAATTGTTATAAAACTTGTTAAATGTTAATTATTAATAAAATATAAGAAAATATAATTAATTTTTGTTTAAACACATAATAAAGAATATTATTATCATACATAATTTTTTTTTAGTCCCACACACTTCCATATTTGATATGCTCCTTAGTACTTTTTACTACCAATTAAATGCGGACGCAAAGAAAGAAACAAAATAAAATTTAAGAATATTTATTATACATCGAATTAATATTACTAAAAAATATATTTAAAATTACCTTTTGCACTTTGTATTGTATTATAATGGTCATTTACATTTAACACTATAAATTATAATAGTCTTCTGCTCCTAAAACTAAAAATTATATTTATAATTGAACGGTCTTTTGCACAACCTTTTGGGTTGTTTTCTCTTGGCACTTATTGGGATTTATACTAACGGCACAATATCAATTTGAATAGGTCCATTGCTTACCTTTATACCAAATAAAAGTTCTAAATCGTGCAGAAGTCTTAGCACGACCTCATCCACAGTTTCTGACCATTCTGATGGAGCTGATACTGGGGGTGATGTTTCTGTTGGTGTAAGCTCTGGTGACATCAACTGCTGTTGTCGATGTGGAGTCATGGATACTCCGGCTGAAGTTGTTTCTATTACCTCCGGTAAACACCACTTTTTGGGGGACATTTTCGGCAGATGTTCCTGGTTCCTCCTGTGAACACCACATTTTGGGTGATATTGGTACTTCTACTGAAGTTGTTGGTTTCTCCGGTATACATCACATTTTTTCGGATATTTGTACTTCAACTGAAGTTGTTAGTTCGTTTGGCACACACGACATTTTGATACAAAACAATCTGAATCAAATCAATCAAAGTAGAATCACGAGAATATAAAGCACAAAAGAGACAGTCCCAACACGCCTAAGTACCACCCTGTCACTTACCAACCAAGAACCACACAAAAAAAAAAACCGAGTTGGAAAAAAAAAAATTATAGTTGACGAGTTCACGTCGGGAGGTATTTGACACCAGTTGAACTTGGTACCACGCTGTACCAGTCACCAACCTTGCCAGTGGGCGTGACTTAACAAGAAGTGGTTTTAAGCGGCTTTCGAGTTTACATGTACCGTCAGTTGAAAGTCGTATTTCTTGTACGCCAGTTCCTATCGTGCTTCTAAGTGTCTGCGGTGAATTCTCTTGTGTAATTGTGTTTTCGTGCCTTTTAGACTGCAAATCCCTAGTTATCCTACTCCTAAATTTTATGTTTTGAGTGTTGAAAATGTATCCTACATTGTGTGATCTAGTTTACAGCTTTCTTTCGTTTTGTGATTTTTGCAGGTTTGATTTTTATTTTTTACCACTATGAATTCTCTAACTGACTTTGATTTTGAATTTGATTTTACCTTATTTGATTTGGAAGAGGCTTGCCCAGTCCATGATTTAATAGATTGTCATTTGTGTCAATTAAAACCGGACGCGTTAGAAAAATATTTTAATGAGAACATGGATAATACTCAATCAGAAATTGGTGATATCGATGACGCTACAATTATAAACAATTTAGTTACAATTTTTAATAATCAAAATAATGCAGTTCACCCTGAACTGATTTCAACAATAAATTTTGAAGAAATAGCGAGCTTTGGGGAATTTAATTCAGATATTAATCCAGTCAATGAATCATTAGACAGTCTTAGAGAGGCCTCCTCAAAATATTTCACTGTTAATGAGGAGGAAATTAATTTAGAAAATCAAAAGTTTGAAATGTTGGTCAATGATGTTTATTCGAGCCAGGGAGTTGAGGGGAAACAGGGTGAAAATGAATTTCAGGGAGTTGAGGGTGAAAATAAATTTCAGGTAGAGCAAAAAGTCTACTCACCAATTTCTGTTTCGTCGTCAGAAGATTCAACAGAGACCGTTATTGAGGTTAAAATAATCAGGGAGGAATACCAACCAGCTCCTAAATTACATTTCCACCAAAAATCGATAGCGGTGTTCGACCAAACCTGTAACGAAATTGTAGGTGATGTTGAGGTGTACAATGTTGTTCAAAATTGCAACCATAATCCACCGAAACCTCACCTCAATTCGTGTGAAATTGTCGAATATAAAGAAGTTCAGAACAAACGAAAACGTTCTGCTTCTGAATCTTCTGACGACGAAACAAATGTAATGAAAAAAATCAAAACCGATGATATCGAAAAATCAGGGACCGTTGTTACAACCCAACTCAGCAATTCATTAAAAACTCCCTACAGAAGTGTATTAAACAAATTTTTAGATTCAAAACCAAAGCAAAATTTATCAAAAACAGATCAAAGACGTGGTTGTGCGACGTTCAAATCAATGGTAAACAACTATTTCAATTTGAATGAATGTAAAAATTTGAGTAATTTTACTTGCTCAACTGTTAAAAAAATAATTTATAGACAGGGTGAGCTTCTTTTAAATTTAGGTAATATTTTTATGAAAAATCCTTGCTTTGGTGGTAAATCTTAGTGGTAAATAAATGTTTTAAAAATAAAAAAAAACACGTAAGCGCAAACTTTTAAATTTAAATTCACAATTCCTTATTTAAAGAGAAACTAAACCTATAAATATCCAGTTCAAAATGACCCTTCTCTGCACACTTTGTCTAAAAGAATTTACACAGAGACGAAATGCCATAAGACACATTAAAGAATCATGTTTAAAAAGAGACACAAATCATAATCCGGATGAGTATTTAATCGATAGTAAGTATATTTACATTATTTAGTAAGAATTAGGATAAATTAAAATATAAGAAAAACAATAAAATTTGTTTTGTGCTATTTCAATGATCTTTTTTGTTTGACTCACTAAGCGTCCAGGGGCAGGGCAGGTGGACAGTCCTCTCCCCCATCTTGCTACGCCGCTCATTATGTTATATTGCATATAAATTATTATAGTGAATTAAAAAAAAATTATTTTTTGTTTCAGTTGATGCAAAATTCTTCAGGAATAATGCAACTCGCTATTGCGAAGACTGTAAAGCTGATATTAATTTTAATGCTTGGAACTCTCATCTAAGAACAAATGTCCACAAAAGCAAGAGTACTATAAATATGGAAGTGGAATAGACCTTATTAGAAGTGCTTTTAAGAGTCGAATTGCTGCATACAAGGTTTACTCACCCAAAATGCATGTCAACCTTAAAAAGTTTCAGCAAGAAATTTCCGAGAAAGTCGTAACATTAATTCACCAGCAACAGCAATTATATAGATGCGTTAAGATAAATGCAGAATTATTTGGTATCTACTACTCGCCAGTTTTGTAGTCTACATCCGTTAAATCATTCAACACAGCCTTCCATAACGTGACTGAGACGACTGATTTAAATAATCTCTATGACGAACTATTCAAAATTCTAACAACCAAAGCAGATGAACTACCCGAACGAGATTCTAGTAAGTTAATAATTACTTGCAAAAATGTTAAATTTCAAACGCTATTGCTTCAATTTATCTTAATTTACAACAGTCTCTTTTAATAAATACTAATTATCTCTTCTTTAAATTGCAGGTTGGATTTTACAACAAATTCTCCATTTAGAAGTAAACATCAACAAGTACAATCCTTTATGTGGCTACTCTTATATTCCAATTCCAGAGTTCCGAGGTAGTTTGGTAAACATTTTGAATGAAGATGATTTCTGTTTTGCATATGCCGTTGTATCAGCAATATGTAAACCTTCAGGTGACCCTAGGAAAACTTCCTCGTACCCGGACTTCAGAACTGTCTTTGATTTTACAGGTATTAATTTTCCAGTTAAATTAGAGCAGATAAGTACTTTTGAAAACAAAAATAATTTATCCATAAATGTCTATGGGATTGAGAAATTTTTTAGAAATGGAGTATATGTAAATGAGATTGTAGGACCATTACACTATAATAGACATAAAAAGAATTTACATATCAATCTACTTTTAAATACTTCTGATGATGGTAATAGTCATTATTGTTGGATAAAAGATTTATCTAAATTACTTTTTAAACAACTGTCAAAAAAGAAATGTAGAAAAAATTTGTGTGAACGATGTTTACAATATTTTGGTACCTACGCAAAATTACAAAGACACTTAGAATATGATTGCACATCTGTTCGTATTGAATATCCTTCAGATGAACTTATTTTAGATAAGTTTGGAAATCAAATTCCAGAAAACATATTAAAGTTTCAAAATATTCAAAAGCAGTATGAAGCACCTTTTGTAATTTATGCTGATTTCGAGTGCTATTTAAAAAACGTTGAAAACGAAAAGCTTGATCCTACAACTTCCTATACAGTTAAAACTGCTGAACATGTGCCATATTCGTTCGCTTATTACATTAAATCATCATTTGATAATAATCTCACATCTTTAAAACTTTATCGTGGAACTGATTGTGCTGAAAAGTTTATTGAATATATTGAACTTGATGTGAAAAATCTTTATAACAATTATTTTAGAAATCAAAAGCCTATGAATAAGTTAACTAGTTTGCAACAAAAAGAATTTGAAAATGCATATGTGTGTTATATATGTGAAAAACCTTTTTCAGACGGAAATTTTAAAAAATGTAAGGACCACTGTCATTTTAGCGGTAACTATAGGGGCGCTGCTCATTCTATTTGTAATTTACATTTTATACCTCCAACTTACATTCCAATAATTTTTCATAATCTAAAGAATTACGATTCTCATCTATTTATTAAATCATTATGTAACAATAAAGAATCAATTAGCGTTATTGCTCAAAACAAAGAAAAATATATTTCTTTTAGTAAAAAAATTATGGTAAACTCGTATGACTCTAAAAATAAAAAGATAGTTTACTTAAATTTACGATTTATAGACTCATTTCAGTTTTTACCAGAATCTCTTGAATCACCATCTAATATTTTAGATAATTCTCAATGTCTTGAAATTAAGAAACATTTTTCAGACGCAGAGCAATTTAAATATGTTAGGCAAAAAGGAGTTTTTCCTTATTCATATATTGACTCTTACGAAAAGTTGGATGAAAATTGATGAAAATATTAGTAATGAAGATTACATTAGAGCTAAAGAGGTATGGAATGTATTCAATTGCTCCACGATAGGTGAATATTCAGATATATATTTGAAATCTGACGTTCTCCTTTTAGCCGATGTTTTTGAAAATTATAGAAATACTTGTTATAAAACTTATAAATTAGATCCCGTGAACTATGTAACAAGCCCTTCAATGTGTTGGGATGCTATGATTAAATTTACAAATGTAGAATTGGAATTATTGACTGATCCAGATATGCTTCATTTCTTCAAAAAAGGGGTTCGCGGGGGAGTTAGTACTTGTTCAGCTCGAAAATCGGAGGCAAATAATCCTTTTCTTGATAATTTCAATCCTAAGTATCCAACAAAATATATTGCCTATTTAGATGCAACAAATTTGTATGGTTTTGCAATGAAACAGTATTTGCCAGAAAAAAACTTTGTTTGGCTATCTGAGGACGAAATTAATCAACTTAATATTTTAAATATTTCAGATACATCATCTACGGGTTATGTATTTGAAGTTGACTTAGAATATCCTCAGAATTTACATGAAAGCCATAACGACTTTCCGCTCTGTCCCGAACAATTTAAGCCACCAATTTCCAAGTTTTCTAAACTAATTCCCAATTTAAACAATAAGTACAATTATGTTCTTCATTATCGTGCTTTGAAGCAAAGCTTAAAATTTGGACTTAAACTTCTCAAAATACAAACCGAGTAGATATTAAGCTAGTAACTCAATGGGAGAGAGAGCGAAACAAATTAAGTGCTGAGAAATTAATTGCAAAACCTCAATTTAAAGATTTAAAAATTTTTTCAGAAAATCTAGTAGCTATTCAACTACAAAAAGATATGGATCAATTTGACACCTCTAACTATCCTGAACCAAATATTCATAATATGCCGATATCCACATCAGTAGTTGGTAAATTTAAGGATGAATATAAAGGTGTACCTTTAGAAAGTTTTTTTGGTACCGGTGCTAAGGCATACTGTGTAAAAACCAAAGATAGTTTAGATAAAAAGGCAAAAGGTATTCGTAAATCGGCCGTACAAAAACAATTAAACTTATCAGATTATAAAGATGTTGTGGAAAAAGGTCAAAAAGTATACTGCACAATGTATGTTTTTAAGTCACATCTACACAATATTTATACGAATTTGATTAACAAACTAGCCTTGACAAGTCATGACGATAAAAGATATCGTCTTTCAAATACCACAAAAACTTTAGCATGGGGTCACAAAGATATTGTCAATATAGAATCAATGATTAAAAATTTATCTATTTTACAATCTGAACAAGAACCCAAATCTAAAAGACTATGTTTAGAAGAGACTCGCAATAAAAGTGGTTTTGATACACAATTGTTATCCGGTTTTGAAATTGGAAAAGGAAGTTAAAGTTGTCAAGTTTTATAAAATTTGTTTCATTGATGATCTGTTTCACTAATTTGTGTGAATATATAAAATGTTGTAACAAACAGTATTATTTAGTTGTTTTAGAACAATGACTACTACTTCATTAGTCGTGTTAGTCTCCCTTGTTGGCAGAATACTATATGTTAATCATATTCCTAACACAATTAGAGCCGACGTGTGCATCAATAAGAATAAAATTGAAACTGATTGTTATAAGCAAATGAGAATGATTTACATAGATGGAAACTCACATTTGTTTACTTATAATAATTCAGAAAATGATTTAAGTGTTAATAATTATATGAAAATTAAATATTTCTTTGATAAAAAGCCTGTCATTTATTCAGAATGGATAGAATTTGTTCATAAAAAACATAATTGTAATTATGTATATTTTTATATAATATTATTGTTTCTGACTTTAATATCAATTATTTCATCTTACGTTGCTTTTGTAATGTATTTGAAAACCTGAATTAAAAGTTTTAGTATTTGATTTTTTTGTAGTTTAATTTTTTATCTCCTCCAATGTTAAGTAATCTCCCTCCTCCATTTAAGTGGAGGGGACAATAGACTATAAAAATGTGCTGCAAATCATTGTAATAACTTATGAATAGGGCTTGAATAAGGTATCTCTTAGGGTGGTTCATTTGCTCTTCTGTCCAGGTTGTTGGATAAAGAAAGACGCTTACTAACAACACCTTCTATTGACTCTTACTATGACTACAATAGTACAGCCCAAGGGCCGGACCAACAAGGTCCGCCCTTGCCCTTACTACCACTCTCGTCTATAGCTAGTTACCATATCCCTGTATCTCGGACTGCATACAGTACATTGCCATTAGCACGATGCCTCGCCAGCGTGCTCATTTCGCAATTACATATTAAACAATTGCAATATACTAATAATAACAATCCGCTATACAGGGTGATACTTTTCCATACTACACCTTCCCCCTTTTTTTTGGGAAGAATGATTTAACTATCTGTTGAATCATTCTTATGATAACAACAATTTAATAACAGCTATACTCTAGGAAAAAAAACTACTTAGACATTGAAACTTTATAAGTTAAAACGTGCATTTTAATTAATTCTAAAATATTTTGGAAAAACATTATGTAGCATTTAATAAATCTACAGAAATTTACAATGATATTTGGCAATGTAAAAATTTACACATCACATTAGCAAAAGTAACTTTGTACAAAGCTATCTTATGTGATGGTATTTTAATATATAATAATTTACTAGCTCATTAAGAAGTGTTAGAAATATTTTTATATAAAAAAAACAAAAATATTTTCTGGAAAAATTGCTAAATTTTTAGGAATTAATTTCATATTTTACTTTAGTTTTTTTTTCATTATCTGTTAATTAATTAAATACTTATTTTTTTTTTTTTATGTATATCATATTAAGTGCATTTGTAATTGTTTAATGTTAGCTTATTTATTTACTTTCCGTATAATAAACGAAACAGTTGGTTGAGAATAAATTGAAAAAAAATCTTAATACTAGCCTATTATAAAAGTAATAGCAACTGTTGACTGAGCTCATGCAATTAGCATTCTAGCTAATGGCTTTCACTATGGCCACTTGTGAAAGACATCGCTGTTTGGATAGAGTTAGCTAAATGCTCATTTGAGTTATTTGGTTTTAGGATAGGTATATATTTTAACAGCTTTTTGCATAGTTTTGTCAACAAATTAATAAAATATAAATTTAAATAAATATAAAATGATATAAATTCAAATAGTCAATATCTTGCACATCAACATAGTCGTAACACTTTTTCGGACTTTATACACATAATAGGGCGTACGCTAATATAATATAATATTGTAAGTTTTATTTCCATTAAGTAAATTTTATTGTCTTATGAGTTTATAAGTGATTAAACTCGACATGTATTGACATGGATTATATATATTTATTTATTAAGATTGTAACTGAAGACCTAGAAATAGTATATGTGTTGTTCAGACTCATATTATGACGTACTAATAGATTGAGATTATTATATGTATTATTAGATTGGGACCATCAGATGTTAATTTTTATTGCGTCATAGGTAGCTTCTTCAAAAAAAATTCTTATTATAAATATTTATTTTTATTTAGCTCATTTTAATTCCTTTCTCCGACATTTTTACCATTCTTACTCCTTACCTTATACTTTAATTTCTTGTCTATTTTCCCACTTTACATATTTTGTATTTTGCATGCATTTTATCAATATAATTTCTATAATGTCGACATTTTCTAATAATATACAATTTATTCCGAAATTTTATTTTCTACTCATATTTCCTCTTTCCAGTTACCTCAACGATGTACCTAAGTCTTACGCCGATCGGTGATTCTGGTCGAAATATTACTCGTGAATTCACATTATATTTTATGGGTACCCTGTGGGATTTCTGCAATAGGCACTATTTTCATAATTATTTTTCATTTAATAGGCAACGCTTCCTTCCATCAGCCCATCTAGCTTAGATAATGGCGCATATAAACGCCTAACTTACCATTAATGAATAGGAACGTGCCCTTATTTCTTTTCTCAATACTTTCTGTGCAGACCAGCTAATATCTATACGCGGTAGGACTTTCATACATTTGAGGTTGATCACTTCCTTTCCTGTATGGTTCCTATCTTATTTAAGTATGATATTGACTGTTGCACATTCCAATTTAAATACTCATACATTCTCCAATCTTTCTAATTTTCTCTACCATTCCTAACTCCAACTTTGTGATCATCAGCCACCGATTAAGGCTAAAGCAATATTTGCTCTAAAAAATATCACCATTAATGATCTAAGTTTTCCTTTTCATTAGCGCTAGTATTTCTTTCATTCTCGTTAATACCCGGAGAAAACTTACTACTACCTACTGACTTATATCATTGTATAATAATAATAATACTGCTACTGTCTAAGCTTCGCAAATTTTAATAAAATAGGCTTTTCATTGCGAAAGAGTTACTATTTTTTTTTTTTTTATAAATGTATCAGGGACTTTAATAAGGTTCAGCTAAAAATTTGATGCAATATAATTAATGTCTAAGTAAGTTATAACACAGGAGGTTATTTTTTTTTTTCTTATTATTATAACGATGAAGTTAATACTCTAGCATACACACACCTTCTCTTACAAAAAAATACATTATACTTCTAAATATAAATAATAATTAGATAATATTGTTATCCAAGATATTATTTTAAAGAAATAATTACGTACATTATTGCTTGAACTCAAAGTAATCCTAATAAATTTAAATAAATATGACCTAAAAGCTTATTCTGCATATTACATAATATACTGTTGAACTCTAGGTATCTTTATTCTTAGACAAGATTCCTTGTCTAAGTATTTAATGGTATTATATAGTAGTCAGTTTACCATGATAAGAAAAAGGAGTATATTATTTATTCGATATATGTTTATCAGAATCTTTAGGTTAAATTTATTGTTCGTGTATTTTTTAGTCAACAATCATAAATTAGAATGAAAAACTGCAGCAATAAATAAGCATATTAATTTTTGTTGCAATTGCAATGTTCCAATTTGAACGTACTAGATATTCTACGAAATATCATTGTCAGCATTATTACTAGGTCGCAGTCGGTCCTTGCATGTTTATTATAACAATTAGTCAATGAACTAATGATTTCAAAATTTTATACATGTGATAGAAGGAAATTATAAAAATTATTTAGCTATCCTGAAAGTTTATTAATGCTTATACTTTGAATTTTATTTAACTTTGTAATGTTAGTATTAAAATCATATTTTATCTGACATTTCAGGAAAGCGTGTATAATTTCCCTTGTCTTTAGCAAAATTTTATTTTGAAAAAAAAAAATAGAAGAATGAACATAGGTCACATTAGAAAAAAAATTAGCATAAAAGATATTACGTTGCAAAAAATACCAAAATTAACGAGGTCGATACTTCATGATTTATAAAACTGAAAAAGTTTATTTCACAAGTGATTTTTTTTTTTTTTTTTTTTTATAAAATTTAATTTTCGAAATTACAATATAATTTTAGTCCAAGAAACGGTTAGATTTTATATTAAGTATGACAAGACAATTTTCATTTTTGTTATAATATATTGTAGCAGCTGTTTTTACGTACTTTCTTGATTCGATATTTATATTTAAAAGTTGAAGCTAAAGTTCAGGGAACACGGGACTCATGTTAAATCTATCCATGCTTCCAATTCAGCCAACCCTTATTAAACATCAACCATACGTTTTAAGCCAGCCTAAAATTTCATACTATACTTCCAACAAATCGCTAGCTGGCCACTTTATTTTAATCTTTCCTGTTTACTTATACATACATGCATATTTACTATTTAATATAGTCAAAAACATATCATTGTACCTACCCTATAAAATGATTGTGTAAAGCAGTTTTTCAATTATCAGGATTCTCTAAAAAATTATTTACTTATTTTGATTTTTTTTCATAAATTCAGTATAAAAATCATGATTTATCAATAAAACAAAAATAATCTGTTTAGCAGCCTCAAATTATTCCACCACAAAACAAAATTGATGGCTATTAAGAATG
The DNA here is from genome assembly GCA_030620095.1 of Kuschelorhynchus macadamiae. NCBI lineage: Eukaryota > Metazoa > Arthropoda > Insecta > Coleoptera > Curculionidae > Kuschelorhynchus > Kuschelorhynchus macadamiae. The sequence goes on from JAUTXW010003750.1 coordinate 1,072,125, forward strand.
ATACTATCAAAAATCAAATTAAAAGCAGTGTGTTTGTACGACTGTGTGTGTTTTAAAGTATTGAGTACTTAAATAAATTAGAAAATTAACTAATTTTTTTTTTGAGATACTAAAAAAATAACTAAATTGTAGATATTCTTCAACAAAATGTTTTGTACTTAATCCATCCGAAATGCTCAGATTGTGTAAAATGTCTGACGTATTTACTCATTTAATAACGTTAGCAAAATTCAATATTAAAAATTACAACCCGTAGTGACTTTGCAGAACGATAATTTTCTTGTTTGAAATACTTTTTTGAAACACACAAAAGCATTTAAAGAATTTGAATATTATTTCCACTAAAAAGCGATACTTTAAGGGTTATGAAGCGAACAACGAACTTTGATATTGTGTTATATTAGTTTAAAAAAAGTCAATACAAAGAACTAATAATATTTTTTGTGAGGATCTCAATTTATCGCTTAATTTAATTCCTTAATGAATTCTAATATAAAACTGAGAAAATTTATTGCTTTAGTATTTTTATGTTTGTTAAAATTAAACAGTTCAGTAAAATGACGCCACATCTTTTTAGAATGCATGGTTGCATGGTAACAACAAATTAAGTAGGTTAGCATGAATTTGCTTTGTTAATCAAACTTTTAAAATGTTGTTTGCTTATTAGTCTCAATTGATCCGATTGATACATAAAAATATCATTCTCTAAGGTTTTAATGAATACTATTAATAATTATATTGGATACCTATAATAAATTAAAATTAATAAATAGCAAAACTCTCAGCCCAAGTGGTCTTGGCATAATATTACGAAGTTTAGAATAATATCTACGTCAATCAACATCTGATGTCCACTATGAGTATTTTTTTTTTTAAATTTGTTTTTTCTTATTTTAATATATTACCTATTTTTAAATGTGCATCCTTTCCTTTTGCGAGAGATAAGAGATTAAAAAAAAATCATTATTAATTGACATTTGTTTCTAAGACGAGAATTCATTTGTTACGTAGGTAGTGCTTAACGGTTTTAATAATTTTGCTCCCTAAATTAATATACACTTACTTACAATTTTATACTAAATATCAACAAAATTTTATAAAAACACACCCTATTTAAATTAAAACGACATATTGTCCGATAATAATCTTAAATTCTATTCTAAAATGACTTATTGCCTGTTAATAATTCTATTACCTTAAGTTTATTGATAGTTCTAGTACCTTAAGCCTACAATTTATGTCTTTTATACACCAATTTTTCGTTCTTTCCAAACCCCATTTCCATATCTTATTTTCGTTCTCTCTTGAACCTAAAATAAAACCTAAAAAAAAATGTCCTTCTGGTCCATCTGGTTTCTTGGATAATCATGTTCTTAATTTATACAGCTCTTTGACGCAGGATCTTTAAGGCAAGGATCGCCATGTAATAACTTATGAATAGGGCTTGAATAAGGTATCTCTTAGGGTGGTTCATTTGCTCTTCTGTCCAGGTTGTTGGATAAAGAAAGACGCTTACTAACAACACCTTCTATTGACTCTTACTATGACTACAATAGTACAGCCCAAGGGCCGGACCAACAAGGTCCGCCCTTGCCCTTACTACCACTCTCGTCTATAGCTAGTTACCATATCCCTGTATCTCGGACTGCATACAGTACATTGCCATTAGCACGATGCCTCGTCAGCGTGCTCATTTCGCAATTACATATTAAACAATTGCAATATACTAATAATAACAATCCGCTATACAGGGTGATACTTTTCCATACTACATCATTATTTAGTTAGTTTCTATATTCTACGGTCTAATAATGTTCAGCCCTCAGAGAGTAACGTCCAATGTGTTTAAAATATCTATACATTCTATCGAAAAACAAACCATAGTAAATTGTAAACAGTACCCTTTAAATAAATCCAAATCAAAGTTTGTGAATAATGGTTTGTGTTTAGAAAGTGATTTTACGCCATGTGTTGAATTTGGTGGAAACAAGAACCAATCTATTGTTCTAAGTAAAGATGATTGGAAAGACCTACTAAAATATCAGGGTGTTATAACGAATTACTTTTTCTCATCAAACGCCTTTCAAGAAACTATATTTTTGAAAAATATGTCCATTCTTTTTGAGAAATTTGGTGAAATGCCAATAGTGAGGATTACAAAACATGATGATTACGTTTGTTTTGGAAATGAAACTGTGTGCAGATTATGGAAACAAATAGCTTTAATCGAATACAGATTAAATATTTTACAAAAACAGCAATTTAACAGTTACTTCGACATTTTTAAGAATAGTCTGTTTTCCGAAATCAATTGTCTTCAAAAAGTATATGATACTCTGTCGCCAAGTGAAAACACCAATAGTGAGAATGTTTGTACAATGCTGGAATTATTACTAATGCATCCAATCCAGCTCGAACAAAAATTAAGAAAAAGAAAATATTATGAAGAAATCAGTAAGTTTTGATGAAACTAAAAATCAACTTCATACGATGCATGCATGGACGTTTGCATATAGAAAATCTCGTATGTCGCCTTAAGAGTTTGTAGACCAACAACATTTTAAAAGACGAATTGAATTATGTGAAATTATTTTAAAACCTGTTTTAAATAATATGTTAAATATGATTATGAAATAAAACAATAGTGATATAAAAAAAATGTGTTTTATTGATGAATATTTTACAAAATATCCTGTTTTGTCTAATCCCAACCATTTAACTAACACCTTATTTCCTTTTCTTCTTATTACTTTTTCCATTAAGTATATGTCTGAATGTCTGACTTTTTGTAATTCTTTTCCGTAAAAGCCTCCTTGAATTTCTGATTTGTTTTCATCTTCAAGTAAATATTTTGTAGGATTTGTAAGTTGTAACTTTTTTATTCTAAAAATTTCATTTGACCAGTTGGGTGTGTACCCTTTAGAAAAAAATTCTCTGTGTTTGCTTATACGAACAAAGTCACCAACTTTAAATTTTTTTAAATCGGGATCAACTGTTTTCATATGAGTAAATGATGATTTCAATATATTTTTTTCATTTCCCTTATTAACAGCATTAGGTTTTTTACCAATTGTAGAGTGTACTGTGTTATTGTACATACTAACAATTTCAGGCAATATATCTAACCATTTATAATTTCCTTGAAGACTAAAGTTTTTCCACATTTTATTCTTTAATGTTCGGTTCACTCGCTCAACGATACTTGCTTTCAAATTAGAAAAAGTACTATAGTGATTGATTTTAAACTGTTTCATTAGCTTCTGAAAATCTTTGGAATAAAATTCTGTTCCTTTATCTGTTTGTATATTTTTTGGAACGCCTTGCAGGTGTTTAGGGGCTTCTTTTAAGTCTTTGAGAATTTGTTTCATTGCTGCAGCCACCTCTTTACCAGTTTTTGTTTTAATAGGTAGTGCCCAAACGAATTTAGAAAAAGTGTTGATTACCACTAATATATATCTATATCCTCTATTAAATTTTGAGTAAGGTTGCATTTCAACTAAATCTGCTTGAAACAAATCATTAAGCCCTTTTACGATTACTCGTCTTCGTTTAAAATTTCTTCTAGCGGGTCTATGCAATTCATTAACGACATCCTCCTTAATTTTATTCATTTTCAGTCTTACACTTTAAAACCAATCCTGCGTATAACACTCCAGGTGATGCAGAATATTTAAGAGATCTTACAACAGAAATATTATCACCATTACCGAGTTTATGACCTAATAGTTCAATCGAACTAAATATATTGTTATTTATGATAAAATCTATGTCTTTACTACAATGAACTTTTATCACGTCTGCTTCTGGAAATGGAAACGCTAAAGTAGTTTCATCGCCGCTAATAGTAAAACAACGTCTTGTTTCACCATTCGGTAGATTAATTGATTTTGTCGAATGTCCAAGAACCATGGGAAGGATGCAAAAGTAATATAAGTCTTCATTGGCATTTAGGACATGAGTTCCAAATTTATTTACCGACATACTCAATATATAATATGCAACTGTTGCTTTTTACTTCAAAAACTTTTATTTATAGAATTACTTTGGCTTCTCGTAGTTCTTCAATAATTAAGATTATTTCATTATTATGTCCAGTAAGTCTAAGTCTATCAACAAGTTCGTTGATGTTGTCCCAATATACATAGTCCGTATCTGTTTTGTTAAGTTTCAATATCCCCATTCCCAGTTTCTGCCTTGTTTGCCTATATGGAGCCTTAGGTCTACTAAATGCTTCTATGAGATTTTTTGCAGGTGTTTTAATATTTCTTGTTTTCGTTACCCCTTTGGTTTGTAAGTACGGTCCTATAATAGTTACATATTTGACTGAACCGTTACCTTGAACTTGCTCATTACGGTCGTGATTTCTGCGATATGCATTAGTTCTTGATAGAATGTCCATATACTGATCTAAGTCTTCTTTCTTGTAACCAATAGGTTCTTTTTTAAAAAGTAGTTCGTATAAACCTGGAGTGCCTTTGTAGGTTACACCCTCAACTTTTATATTTTTATTAATAATTTCAACTGGTTTCATTGTTGTCCCTAAAAGAAATTTGTTTGTTTCCAAATCATGAACAATACCATAATTGTGATCAAATATATGTCTTGTATCCCTAACTCCTTCATCGATATATTTTCTTGGCAATTCATCAAAATCTTCCAACCAATCTTTATATCCTGGAGTGTCAACGTATTGTTGAATTGTTTGTCTAGTTTGCTCTAAAATATCAGAGATATTTAAATTCTCTACAGTACTATCACCCGATGGGGGTGTAGTTTCAGCTACTGTGCTTGTTTCTTGAATAGTAGGGAAATTACTAGTCGATGCAATACTCCTATCAAAAAATGATGGTAACTCAGTGGGTAAAACGGGAGTTTTCCCGGTTTTTCTCTTAGCTGTCCTTGTTGGAGTAGAAGTACTATAAAATTCCTTAAAAGTATGAGGTTCTTCTTTTATGTCAGTTGGTTCCGTTTTTGCAATATTTGAAATTAATTGCTGTAGTGGTTGTGTTATCGGTTGATATGTTTTCTCTAATTGGCTTTGAGTCATTGAGGCTTCTGACTTTAATGCTTGATATTTTTGTTTTACTGCTCTTCTTGATTTAACTAACTCTCTTGCTAGTCGTTTATCCATGTTTATAAGTGTATGAATGAATCGAACCTGCTTCTATATCTGCCAGAATTTAAGGGACAGTCCTTATCGATTACAACGAAACCGTAGTCTTCTTTCCAACAGTGTTCACAGAGAGCTTTAAATTTCTCAAATGTCATATCCATCATGCAATGGTCATTATATATGTGTTTTAAACTAGTTAGGTCCTGTTTAAATAAAATTAAGAGATTTGCATTTTCACGTATAAGCCTCTTGAGAATTGATGAATAACCTTGAAAAATGAAAAAACAATCCGTATTTTTATGTCTCCCAAATGTAAAATAGTCCCTTATAACAGTTTGATTCTGACATGGAATGTCATCAAATATAATAACTGAATTTGGTTTAATATCGTGAGGTAAAGAAAAAGCTTGCTTTTCAATCCACATCGTCAGCAATAACTGACATAACATTCTAAATAATATGTATTTATAAAAAAAAACAACCAAGTCAATTTGCTGCCCGTTTTACTATTTATAGAAGACGAGCAGCTCTATCGACTCACATCATTACAAAAACTATAAAATGATCATACACAACCCTTACTCGATTACATCCAATAAGAAGAGCAAGAAGAAAGGTACGGGTTTAGTAAATAAACTTATTAATAGTCTACCTGTTGAACTACACATTCCTGGTTATAACTATTGCGGTCCGGGAACAAAGTTGGAAAAAAGATTAAGTAGGGGGATAGTGGCATAAATCCTTTAGACGATGCTTGTAAAGATCATGACATAGCGTACTCGCAATCTAACAATTTATCAAACAGACACGAAGCAGATAAGATTTTAGCAGATAAGGCTTGGCAAAGAGTAAAGGCTAAGGATTCATCGCTGGGTGAAAAAACTGCAGCTTTGATGGTTGCAGGTATTATGAAAAGAAAAAAAAAGTTTGGTATGGGTGTTAAGACATCCAAACGAAAACTCAGGATAAAAAAACTCGTTATAAAAACTCCAAAAAAAAATTGGTGGATTTTTACCTCTTTTGCTTCCAATTTTGGGTGCCCTCGGTGCATTGGGAGGTGGTGCAGCAGGAATTGCTAAAGCTGTTAATGATGTAAAAGCATCAAGACAATTGCTTGAAGAAACTCAACGTCATAACAAAGCCATGGAAAACGTTGCAGCCGGAAAAGGTCTATTTGTAAAGCCATATAGAAGAGGAAAAGGATTGTTCATTAAGCCCTATAAAGGGGGCTCCGTAAAAAAAACATTAAAAAAAAAGCTCAAATAAAGTTTCCGCAAAGAGCTTTAACAAATATTGATATAATAAAATATGCAAACATTTTAGAGATACCTAACTTTAGAGGTGTTTTTATGCGTGATAATCTCCCGCGAAAAATTAGACAAAAAGAAACTGGTATTGTTAATTTGGATAGTGAAAAAAATGATGGTTCTCATTGGGTAGCTTACATAAAAAAGCAAAAAGATGTCGTGTATTTTGATAGTTATGGTAATCTCAAACCACCTCTTGAGTTGATCCAATATTTTAATACAAGTAAGGGTGTAAATATATATTACACCTATGAGGTCAAACAAAAATTTAATAACTATAATTGTGGACAGCTAGCTCTTAGTTTTCTATATAAGCACATGAATTAAATTATTACGGCATTTCTTAAAAATTAACAGAATGTCTACAACATTTACGCTTACAGGGAATTCTTCTATTTTATCATCTGATTTTAATCCTCCCATCTATTTGGATGACGACAAGCAATATTTATTAGGTTTAGCTGATTTTGAATCATTTATGAGTATCCCTAATATAGAGGATGGAAACAATAAAATTTACGTAGATGGTAAAGTGATTGTTATTCCGGAGGGAACTTATGACATAAAAGACTTAAGTACATTGATAAATAACAAACTGCATGAAATTTTTACTATAGAACCCTCTTCGTTTAGATTAACGACAAATCTCAATACTCTAAAATGCAGTAAAGAAATTGATTTCACAAAAGATGATTCAATAGGAAACCTTTTAGGTTTTAATAAACGGAAAATTAAGCCTCATGAATGGAGTGAATCTGACAATGTTGTAAATATTTCCAGGGTTAATGCTATTTGTATTGATTGTAACATTTGTGTAGGTTCATTTAACAATGGAAAACCAGTTCACATAATTCACCAATTTTTTCCAACTGTACCACCAGGGTATAAAATAGTGGAATCACCATTACCTATATTATACTTTCCAATTAGCGTTCAAACAATCAACAACATTACTGTAAAAATAATTGATCAAGACGGTCACCTTATAAATTTCAGAAACGAAACTATTACCGTAAGATTACATTTAAAAACTAACAACAATGGTTGTTAGATATAATAGACCATTTGTATCTAAATTTGAACCTATTACCGTAAGTAAATCTTATAAAAAAGAAAAAATTAACCACAAAGTTAGTAGTTCCAAAAACATCAAACGGTTAACAACAAAAAACCATCAGTTTCTGAAATCGTTGGGTTTTAAAGTTTTAAATAATGGATATTTTAAACGTTAATGAAAGTCTATATGTTGACAACTCTGTAATTGGCTCCGAATTACATACCTATCAACCATTCATTTTTTCAAAATTTGATTATAATGATGAAATACGTATTCCAATCCAAGAATTAGACACATACACATTACCTTCAGAAAGTATTCTATATATAGAAGGAAATCTCGCTAATCAAGAAGGAAAATATACAGAAAAATTAAGATTTGTCAACAATGGTATTGCGTTTTTGTTTCGAGAAATACGTTATGAATTAAATGGAGTAACTGTAGACTCTGTAAGAAATGTTGGTTTAACATCAACACTCAAAGGATATTTATCTTTTAATAACAATGAAAGCGTAAAGCTTCACAATGCTGGGTGGTTTCCCAACAGAAATGAAGCAGACAGAATTTTGGTTGATAATAAAGGTAAATTTAATGTATCGATACCCCTAAAGATGTTACTTGGATTCTTCGAGGATTATAAAAAAATTATTTTAAATATGAAGCAAGAATTAGTACTCATCAGAGCAAGTAATGATTTAGATGCTGTGCTCTTTATAGATGATACGTAACCCAAAACATTAGAACTTCCTACTCCAAAAGTCACGATTGAAAAATTGTATTGGAAAGTGCCACATATCGAGGTAGATATTCCTCAACAACTTGCCTTAACGAAAATATTAGAAACAAACAAGGAAATATTGTTAGGATTTCGAAGCTGGGAATGTGTTGCATATTCCGAATTACCTGAAGCAAAGCGTCATACATGGCCGGTAAAAACAACTAGTAAACTGGAGACGCCCCGTCATGCTGTTATTGCCTTCCAAGTAGATCGAAAAGGAAAATTAAAAAAGGACATGAGTCAATTTGATAACGTTGACCTAACAAACATAAGAATTTTTTTAAATTCTGAAAGATATCCATATCACGATTTATATTTAAATTTTAAAGACAACAAATTTTCTGCTCTATATGAAATGTTTGCCAATTTTAGAAATTCTTACTATGGATTGACAAGTGAACCAATTTTTGCGCCTGAAAAATTTAAGACAACTTCGCCTATTTCACACATTGATTGCTCTCATCAGAAAGAATCGCTTCAAAGTGGTTCTGTAGTTATAAGAGTTGAATTTGAAACAAATGAAAATATTCAAAAAAATACCTCTGTTTATTGTCTCATCCTCCACGACAAAATATTTAGCTATAATCCTCTATCAAAAATAGTTAAACAACTTTAATACGCATGCGTTAGTTTTAATATTTATAGAAGAAATTTCTTTCATTATGGATTATATGCATCGGTTAATCATTTTTCAACACAAATTACAAGAGTTAAAGAAACAGATAGAAGAATACCAATTAAAATTTGAAATGGTAAAAAAATTTCACTATGTAAAGATATGAAAGTAATTGTAGATATACAAGTGGAGAACAATAAGTTAATTGTTAAAGAATTGGCAGCATACGATGGGTTTAAAATCAGCCACCACATATTTAAAGCGCCCTTTCCTATGAATCATTTACCATCAAAACTATACAGCAACGCTATTTGGCTAATGAACAATCATCATTGTATCGATTGGGATGAAGGATTTACTCCTTATCATAGATGTCGAGATGTTATCAGAAATTTAACCGAAAAAGTCGACTTTATCTATGTTAAGGGTGAAGAAAAGGCGGAGTTTGTCAGAAAATATTCTCAAAAACCAGTTATTGAATTTGATGAACAGCCAGCTTTACAGAAAATGGAACCATGCTGCTTTTATCATCAGAAAAATCCATGTTTTTGTGCATTAGCAAATGTTTTTCATTTGTAACTATTTTTTTATGAAATAAAACAATTCGTTTTAAAATATATTTGTTTTATTGGTTAAATATTCCTTTATACATAATATATGTTCGCTTAACTCTAATTGTTTTAAATCATGTATAAATTTTCTTTCATTTTTACTTTTAAGAAAATCTATACATGCCTTAGCAGCTAGTTCACATAATTCTGCATGTTCCATATAGTGCAAATAAACAGTAATGTTTTGAGCTTCACTGCTTTGTCCGTCAAACGCAAAAAACTCAGAGCAAGCTTTAGACATTATGAATTCTTCATACATTTCTCTAACAACTTCCTCCATGATTACACTAAAAGTTCTTCCTCTTTTAAAATGTCTTTCACTAGAACGGGATCTTCAATATATTTTTTCAATTTAAGAAGATGATAACCAAATCCCAATCCCCTTATGTCATGAATAAGTTGTATTAAATCTAATGTTTCACAATATTTGTCACATGCAGATGCAGCACTCGCATACTCATTCGATAGTTTCTCGTAATAATGACACCTTTGTGGTCTGCTTTGCATAGAATCCTGACAATAAGAAAATGATAACAAGTAGAATTCTTTACTTAACTTTTTAACAGCTTTCACTAACTTGCACATGACCACAACACCTTTTTATAGATCGCGGTGGTCCATCTATAGAGGGTGACTCTCTTGGTTATGATGAGTATAACACGGTAAATTTAACTGTAATTTCTTGTCACGTCTATAGCGTTCTGGTAGCTTTTCCCAAATTTGTAACAACTCCACTGACTCTACAAATCTTCTTAAGTAATTAAGAGGAATATATTTTAGATCACCCACCGGAATGTCCCACAATGGCGCCGTTAGTGCTAAACAAATAACTTCACCAACACGTTCAATAATATCTTCGGTAGGTACTGTATTCAACGAACCCATCTGACTAAATTTAAGAGATGAAAATGAATTGATCTGTTAGGTTGGCTGCTAGCGCTTAAATAAAACATCTCCCTCCGGATGCACACGTAAGAGTGGGGAAGACCAATCAGAATCAAACAGAGTCAAGTAGGCGTGGCAGGGACAGGCGCGGGAAGTGGGAGACCAATGAAAAAAGTGGTGGGGGGAGCGAGACTAACCCCCCAATCCCCTCTACTAATGTAATTGTAAACGTAGCGTGATATTCACATAAGGCGTTTTTCGTTACACGCTTTCGAATTGGCGATTGGATAGTACATAATCTGACTTGGTGAAAGATGAATACAAATACATGAGAAACAGTTATTTCATATAGTATAGTTATATATAAAATGTATATAACAAAAAAGATCCGTTATTGGGTCCATCCTTAGCTCATGTTTACTGAAAGGTGATTTTGTATCAAATTTTAATTTGGTGGACACATTCCCAGGCTTCTTAACTTATCGAATTTCGACAATGACATTGTTAAAGCATTCTGCGTATCATACAATACGTTCAAAGTATTTTGTATAATATGAATTTAAATGATGATGCTCTAAGCAAACAGAGATCGGAAGTCCTACAACCAAACGCAGTTATTACACGTGGTGAAATTTTGCGGAATCAAAATCGGAGTGAGTAGGCTCAGTATTTTATAAAGTCGTAAAACTCCCTTGACAAGTCAAATGATTCAACTTTATAATAATATTTAAACTGTATAAAACAAATGTTGACAAATAAGAAGGTACTCTTCATCTGAGTTTTATCTTTTACGGATTTTTCCTTAAAACCGTTATAAGCTTTGTAATTTTGTATCCAAGCACTACTTTTGAAGTTCTCTGCAGAAACATCCTATAATTCCCATATTATAGGATATTTCCAAATTTCTTCAATAAAATGCTCTGTATCGAATTGATCGACGGCCATCTCTACGCCTTGATGTATTTTTTCTTCTAATATTTCTATAATGACAGCATCTGTATTAAATGAAGGACAATTTTAAACTGCGATGCGGCGGTTCGTAAGTACTGGCTTCTTGAATTTTTACACACGCGTTTATACATAGCTTATACCAACACGCTGCGTCCGTGAGCAGTTTGCTTAAATCCTTGGCCATACCCGCCAATCACGATACAGATTGTTCAATGTGCTTCTTATTGGTTTGCCATTTAATTCCGGATTATAAACAAGTTTTGTTAAATGTTTGGCATGGGCTTCTTGGCTTGGTAGTAAAATTACTCAACTTAGGATGCGGCACATGTGATCGAATCTGCGTTCAGACCAATGACTTTTTAAGTATTTTTTAACAACTTATAATATATACCTTTTCACACTAGCGCCGATTTTGATGATTTTTGGTCATATATTAGAAATATATTAGCAACATTTTCAAATTATTAGAAATAATAATCTAATCACATAAAATAATCTTTTTTAGTGTATTTGATAATTAAAAGGAAATAAAATGAAATTTTCAAATATAATCGTTGTTTGATACTTATTCAAACTTAAATTAAATACACAGTGTACTTAATCTAAGTATTTAAACAACGGTACAACCATTAACCATCTAAATGTTTGACTAAATCTTAGACAATCCTTGTCTAAGTACTAAATATTGACTTTTCACTGATTATACTGGTATCTTGAGAAAAAAGAATTAAATAGTAGCAAATGACGGCTTGGTATTCCGTCCACTCGATACCGATCTTGCCACAGTTCTTTTCCTTGTACAAAAGATTTTTTTATTCTCTATTAAGATTAAGGCTTTAATGATTGTTTTATTTGCGAACCTAGTGCTAACCTAACGGGACGGAGGTACACTTAATAGCATAGGTCAGCCCACTCCATGCCGACTTTGCCACATTTCTTTTCTTTCGGGTTTCATTGAAGAAACTAACAATATAAGTTTTGTTTAATCGTTAGCCTTTTCTAGTATACAGGGTGTTTCGTGAGGAAAGGGAAATATTCTAAGGATGTGTTTAGGAGGTCAAAATAATTAAAAATGGTTATATATTTATAAGTAATAAAAAAATCAATTTACTTATTATTTTGGAAACGATTATTACAATTAATAATATATTAATATTATATCAAAGTGCACCTAAGTATTGCAAATCAATCTAAAAGTCATTTGACACTTCAACGCCAACTTGTTAAAAATCATTTGAAAAAATATTGTAAGACTCGAATGTATTAAAGGAGTATTTTAATTATTGCTCCAAAACGATACACCAGACAAAAAAAAATACTTTTCCCATAGAACAGATTGCTAATTAAGAAAAAATAATTAATTCTGAAGAAAAGAAAAATATCCCGCTTTATCTTGTCACGCATACCACTGGTGAAAGCTTAGACAAGGAAAGAGAGAGGACGCGTAATCTATGCATCTGATTTGCTGCCAGCTGCCACCAGGCTGGTTCGCCCAGTGGCGTAACGCTCGGGTTTAAGTAAAATGATGCCTGAAATGAACATTTAAATCTTACTAGTGGAAGACTGATCAAAGTGTGTTTATCGATATATTAGAGCCAATTGAAAAGTTCAGTAAATAATGGGGTTATATAACAAATTTTAAAAATGAAGGGAATTTGTTTAAAATTTCAAAAATTATGTCAAATTTCCTATTTTATTTAGGGTTTCATTTTATTTAAAGTTTGCAAATTTTTTGACTAAAACGATGCATTTAGGTAATTTATTAATAATTATAATAAAAGTTAATCACATTTACAGAAAACTGAAATTTCAATAAAGAAATTGTTACATACCTCATTTAATTACTACACTCTTTTAATAGCCCTAATATACCTACATTTTAAGATAACGTAGGAAAGATCTCTAAGACCAACAACCAATTATTGTTGATGAAATAAAATATGCAATCATTATAAATCCATATATTACCATAAAAATACATTACTAAAAATATATTACATAAAAAAGTACCTAAGTAGGTAAAAATGAAAAGTGATATCCAAGGAAAAAAATAAACTTGAACAATAAAAATTAACCCTCATTTATTGTCCTCTAAATAAAATAAGTTTTGTATATTGATTTCTAACAGGATCTGTTATTGCAGACAATCTTTTAGTTATAAAATGTATGCGATACAACAGATTCTGTTAAAAAGTATATATGGTTACAATTAGCATTAGAAATTAAAACATGTTGTTCCAAACTGCTAAAACATTGGGATTCAATGCATTCAAACATTATTCTCCTTTTTAAGACATTAATGCTAAAATTGGCTTTTACCAACTCATTTTCATTTATTCTTATTAAATGCTCGCAGATATTACAAATTTTTATCACATCCTCTGAGGGATACGTCAATCCACCATGACTTTTTTTTGTTATCAGCGAATGCAAACGTTTTCTCGGTTACCACTTAATGCAGTCAAACAGCTTTCACATTTGACAACCTTAATAAGCTGACGGGCAACAAAACCAGCAATATAAATAATAATTTGTTTTGAACAATTGCTCAACCTCTCACTATTTATAAGGTAATTTTGATCACGCCAAACACTTTCCAAAGGAAATGGTTCATTTTGACAGCTCAAATACATCCTATTTGAATTAATATTTTCTTCAGGTGAATCGAATCTACTTGATCCTGTTAAAATAGGTATATCGTCTAAGGGTATACAATTTCCCATACCACCCTCCCTTATTTCTGCTCTTACTAATAATCTCTTATACGATGCCATAAACTGCCGTGCAGTAGGGTTATTATTGAAGCCACCTTTTGATCTTATTGAAGAAAAATATAATTCTAAATGATCTTGACTTACTTTATATAAAGGAAGATAAATTAATTGTTTGTTATTTGTAACTAATTCATCATACATCAACAATGCACTTTTTAAAGAAATTGTAAGACCCATAAAGCCTGGTTTTCTTTTGGATTGAAGTACTAATTCCTCATCATTAAATTTTAATAAAGAAAGATAATTAATAGAGTTAGCAATAAAACTTTTTGTCTGTTCTATATTTCTTTCACAAACTGCCTTTTTAAAACCTGGAGGAATTAGTGATCTGGAGTTTAAAATATCAAAGCAGTGGTTAATTATTCTAATAAAGTCAGAGGTTGCCTTACAACTCATAAATTCTTTTAACTGCAATTCTTCCTCACAATAATAAGATCAGCCGTCGATGCTCCAACTTTGATAAAGGATGAGAATGACTTGATATCGAACTAGATATAGTTTAAATTAATAATAGTGAATAATTAATAAATAATTCAAAGCTGTGATATGTAAGCAGAAGTTCTTAGTGATATAATAGTTAATAACAGGGATATTACAATAGATAAAGATTGTATTAATAATATTATCAAATTTGGTAAAGCTCATTTAAATATTCTCATGTTAAATATCAGAGGTGTTAAATCTAATTTTGACAAGTTCCTGGTCTTTCTTCAGACATATATTTTACAAAATTGTGAAATAATCGTACTAACTGAGTGTCACAACATTGACTCGCAGTTTGATATACCTGGTTTTGGTGTATATTATGATAAAGCAGAATTTAACTCCTTCGATGGAATCCTTATCTATACCAAATATTCATTAAATCCAGTTGTACACACATCTAGACTTGAAATATGCAAGATAAGTATATCTAACATATCGCTTTTATACGAGAACAAAAATTTAAGTATAAATGTTTGTTATCGTTCGCCAAATTCAAATTCTTTAGACTTTTTAAATGATCTAGATGTATATTTAAATAATAAACATAAAACTGACATTGAATTTTTTGTGGGCGATATAAATTTTAACATTTTAGATAATACAGACCATTTGGTAAATGAATACATTTCACTCATGAGCACACATGGCTTTGTCTTCACTGTACCAGGATATCACTAGACCAGAGTCACAAACTTGCTTAGACCATGTCTTTATTAAAACAAAAAATGATAATTTACTAAAAATACACCCAGCTATAATAAATCATGATATAACGGACCACTTGCCAATTATAATAAATTTATCTCTAGACAAAACTAACATAATAACCCAGAATAACCAAATTAAGTTCAATAAAATAAATTTTGAAAAGTTGGATGATCTAGCAAAACAGGTAGACTGGAATTTAATTAAAGATTTTTCGGATCCAGAATCAGCAGTAGAATGCCTAATTAAAAATATAAAGGTTTTAATTGATAAATCTCAGGATACAATTGTTATAAAAAGCAAATTTCGTAAGATCAAACTATGGATAACAAACGGGATCATAACCTCCATAAGAACAAGAGATAAAATGAAGAGGTTATTAAGGGGAAATTCTAGTCCAGAAAGAATAATGGAATACAGGGATTACAATAATAGACTAAATAAAATTATAATTCAAACCAAAAATAATTTCTATAAGCACAAAATAAATGTAAATAATAATAACATCAAAAAAATCTATAATATAGTTAGAGAGGCAACAAATGAAAACATAACTAAAAATTATGAAATTGGTAATATTAAAAATGAAAATGATATTCCAGTAAATGATAATAAAGAAAAAGCCGACCTCTTTAATGACTATTTTATAAATATTGGGATAAAAATGGAGAAAAATATCAACAATCCAAAAGGGCTCATGGGTATTTCCTCTAATTCATTATCTTCTATGTTTTTAAAGCCCGTTACAACAAATGACATAGTTAAACATATAAACTCTTTAAAGAATAATTGCTCGCCAGGTAAAGATGGAATTACCTCAAAAGTTTTAAAATGCCTTCACTCATATATTGTTAAGCCTCTTGTATGTATTTTTAATTTAATTTATAAATCTGGAAAAGTTTCTAGCCAATTTAAAATTTCTGTAGTAAGTCCCATTCATAAATCCGGGTCAAAGTCTCAAACTGAAAATTACAGACCAATAAGTGTAATATCTAATATAGGAAAGATTTTTGAAAAGTGTACAAAAGAAAGATTAGAATCCTATTTAAATTACAATAATATCTTATCTAAAAATCAATTTGGTTTCTCTTCAGGCTTAAGCACAATGCAATGGATGCTATGTACAAGTTGGTCAAGGAGATTACTACTAACCTTGATTGTGGAAAAAAATGCTTTCGATACTGTTTCACATCCTATTCTACTAAACACGCTAGAAAAATATGGAATACGGGGCAATGTAATGGAGCTTTTCAGAAATTATCTGTTAGATCGGACACAGTATACAAGAGTCAATGGAATACTTAGTGAGCCCAATATAGTTAAAATTGGGGTACCGCAAGGCACAGTCTTGGGTCCCATACTTTTTAATGTTTATATAAATTCATTAAACGATCTTGACATTGAGGGTAAAATTATATCCTATGCAGATGACACGGCAGTAATATTCAATGGCGACTCGTGGGAAGATGTAAAAAATAAATCAAGACAAGGTTTAGCAACTGTAAAAAATTTTCTCGATTCATTTAAATTATCTTTAAACATAAAGAAAACCAAATATATTGCCTTTTCGATAAATGATGCAAATAGACCTAATTTTAGTAACATACAAATTGACGCTACAATGGATCCAATTTTAGAAGTCAGCAGTATTAAGTATCTTGGGATTTATGTAGATAAAAGGCTAAAAAGGGATCAACATATAATATATTTAACTAAAAAAATTAGGGCGCTATTGCATAAATTTTACCTTCTTAGAGAATTCCTTTCTAGAAAACTACTAATCATGTTTTACAAAGCGTTAATAGAACCTTTGTTAAGGTATGGAATTCTATTCTGGGGTGGGGCTTGTGTGACAAATATCAAAATGCTTAAAGTCATTCAAAATTCAATAGTGAAAATAATTTTAAGAAGGCCAAAATTATATTCCACCAGTTTACTCTACTCTGAAGAGATATGTGATATAAACACTCTTTATATATTGACAGGATGTACTTACATTCACAAAAACTTTAACAAACAAACTTTGGTAAGCCACAATCATCAGACCAGAAGTAACATAAACAAACACATAGTTACACCGCAGTACAATAAAAGTTTAAGTATACATACAATCTTTTGTCTGGGTCCAAAGTTTTATAATTTGCTGCCAAGTGAAATAAAACAAATTAAACCTCTAAAAAAATTCACTAAACTAACAGTCAATTATATATTAAAAAAAAGAAATAAGTTTTTCACACTTTAGTAATTAATATGTGTTGGGCATTTTATTATATTTTTCTGTTTTAATTTTTTTTTAAATACACTTACGTATTCTTTAGTTTTTTCTATAATTTAATCAAGAAATAATCTGTTTAATTCGGGTCATTCTTTTTCGGACAGGTAGGGAGTTTCTTCTTTATTTTGTTTATTTATTTTTATAAGTAAATCTAATTGTTCCTCTGTTTTGTCAGTGAGAGTATATCATTATTGGAAAATGTTAGGGTATTTAGGTTAAGATAGAAACACTCACAGGTGTATGTACACCTAGGTGTCTTCTTTGTATAATTTAAGTTTAAAATTGTAATTACTGATGTTGAATAAAATTGAATTGAATTGGATTGAAAATCAAATATTTAAAATTCATTTACACCTTGTATCTCGGAAACTAAACTTTTGTGGAGCTATAAATATATAGTTTTTTGATTAATTTGAAGGTTCTTAAAATTATCAGTGTGATGCTTGGTATCACAGTGCTAGGGTCGTCCAGTTGCACTGCAAATTGAATTCTAGTTCGAGAGGTGACTCTAAAGTGTTGCGTTTGGCGGGTGTGGCCAAGGATTCGGGGTTTTTGTCTGTTGCTACAGGACACAAGACCTTCAATCCCATACGACCTAATATAGTAATATAGATGTTTAATTTTGTACCCGCGCTACTACGCGCTTTCTTTACAGCAAAGCTAACCAATCCTAACCTAACCCAACTAGCTCAGGTCTGTCGGTAAAACCACCATTAAAGACATAATCACACCTCAAAATATCAAAATTAAGATTTGAAATTCGCGTGCAATGGTTTGTAATTAGTGCTATTTTATCGTTCTTTAGAAAGCAAAATTATATATTCATAAATTCCGGGGGAAAATCAATTTATGCAGATACAGAAACACAGGTACCTATACACCTCTTTATACATATTTGACATAAAAAAAATCCGTTTCTTATAATAAAATATCTCAAAATACTAAGAGGTAAAACAGGTACGTTGTTTTGCAGTCAGATTAGGCTTAGGTATTTATACGTTTTATGCGTAATGTAAAAACATACATTACGTATATTATTAATTTTGATTGGCAGTTAAACGATTGTTATATAAATAGGAAACACCCTAACTATTACTAATATTAATAATAAAATAAGTCTGTCATTAGAATTTTAAAGCATTTGCTTTTGTGTGGGGTCCGACAAGGAGAATAGATTTACTTAATCATTGCATCAAAACAAACACGATTTTATATGAATGACGCAGAACAAGATGTTGGGGCTTCCTGTTATTAAGTGTATAGGAGAATGTTATCTGATAAGTCAGCTTGTGTGGTCTCCAAAAGTCAACTGATAAGGGTGATTTTAATATTAGTAATAAACGCCGAAAGGAAAATGTCTGGTTGCTTCATTAAAACATTTATATTTTCGGTTAACCAGAGCGCTTTGGATTAGGTTATTCGTGACTAACGCAGTAGAGTATGTGTATTAAATAAATTTAAAACAAGATCATAACATATGTTTTAATATTATTTTCATTTAAGGTAGATTATAAGTGTCATATAAAAAATTATTAATACTAATGGCCGATTGCAAAAAGGTCAATTAAAGTTTAGAATGTTTAACTGAGTGTCAAATTGACAGCGGGATCCTAGATTTCTGTAAGAAGTTTGTCAAATCCGAAAGCTCGGTTAAATATTCTAAACAATTAAGTTTTGTGCAACCGGGGGTAAAATTTTTAAAACACCCGTAACTGAGGACAAATTGGTACTTTTCCCAAATTCATCTCGCAATAAATAATTTTATGGCCAGAAATGTTATCGGCCGGTAAAACTCCACTTTTAGTTAGGTTTAGGTTTATTATAAAAAATGCATCATTTAATGTTCCTGCAGACCCGCATATCCGAGTAGTTTCTTCTATGAGTTGACCAAGATTTTATAATGTTTAAAAGAGAAGGTTTTGTAGTTTTTGAGAAGGTTTTGTAAAGTTAGCCAAGCAAAAAATGTCATCTACATTAGGAAATAATGAAGAAAATATGTTATCGAAATCTGGTATCAGGTTGTTCAATTTCAAAGAAGTCAGAATTCCAGCTGTACGTGTATAATAAAGTCAAATCGTTTATATAATTTTTGTTGTTTCATTTTATAAGTAGGGAATATTTATTTTTTAACATATTGAAGAAGGGTATTGGCTTTTGCTACACTTTTTTTTTTGGTTTTTCGCCACAAACAAAATCTTAATTCAAAAGAAGATAATTATCTGATAAAATCAATAGGCAGTCTTAAGTTCTGGGTGTACTATGAAGGTACCTGAGGAACGACATTGAAAAATATCTATTTTCTGGACGTTTCACAGGAAAGTCTACCCCCGTCTTCAGCAAATCTACAAATAAAAACTAAAAGCAGAACATTTCTTATGTTTAGTATCAGAAATATAACCACAAAGGCTAATCTCTGACAACATGTCAATTTAAAGGTGTTATTTTTAATTGTTAAAATAAGGTGAGAAAATATGTGTACGTACCGTTCAATATTCGAAGTTACCTACAGTATAAATAGCCTTTAAATAAATGAATAAATAAATAAATAGCCTTTATTTTCAACAGGTAAAAAACCCACTTACAGGAAATTCAATAACAAAATTAAGTGAAAAACGCAAGGAAAAAAAATATAAAACAACTGTTTTTTGAGATACAACAATACTTTAATCTAAATCTAAATATGTATTACAGTACCTAACTTAGTTGATCTAACATTTAATAAAAAATAGAAAATTAAGTAAATAAATTACATGTCAAAGGAATCGATTATGCTACTCAATGAGTCAAAGTGCAAATCGCACGCATGAGACACCGAGTTGAGGACTGAAC
The DNA here is from genome assembly GCA_030620095.1 of Kuschelorhynchus macadamiae. Lineage (NCBI taxonomy): Eukaryota > Metazoa > Arthropoda > Insecta > Coleoptera > Curculionidae > Kuschelorhynchus > Kuschelorhynchus macadamiae. The sequence goes on from JAUTXW010003750.1 coordinate 1,092,512, forward strand.
ACATAAAGTATACTGGACTCCGTCTAAAAATATTTGATCTGGCTGTGCTGAGATAGAACACCGAAGTATGCCGTGTTTCGAGGCGGGGAACGCGAAAATACAACTCCCCAAGAAGAAATGGACAGTCAACTTTATTATGAGAGAGGCCATATATTAGTTTTAAGCTTTGAATTTTTCTTCTTGTTGGTAAGGATGATATATTAAATCTCTGCAAAAGCTGACCGTGATCACAACCTCTTGGAGGGTAAGCACCATCTGCCCTAAAAGCTAAATATTTTAGAAAACGTCGCTGCAAGGCTTCTAAAGCCTGAATATGGCAATTATAAATAGGATTCCAAACCACTGTGGCATACTCCAGCTTTGATCTTATGAAAGAGCAATATAATAACATCATTGTTTGTGTCTCAGTAAAATTTTTACAGTTCCGCATAAGAAATCCTAGTGTTTTGAAGGAAGTTGTAATTAGATAATTTATATGGGGAATGAAGGTAAGTTTGGGGTCAAATTCAATGCCAAGATCTCGAATACTACTATCTGGTCTGCCAAGCACCGTACCATCTAGAGCATAATTATACATCAATGGGTTATTTCTGCAACTGAAGGTCATTACATAACATTTTGATAAATTTAATACAAGTTTATTGCTAAGACACCATTCATATATCAATGATAGATTTTTTTGTAGGTGATCACAATCTGATAGAGCCTGAATTTTAGTAAACAGATTTAAGTAGTCTGCATATGAGAGTGTATGACATTCAGTTATATTAAGGAGATCATTAATAAAAATGAGAAAAAGCAGGGGCCCAAAATTGGGCCCCTGTGGTACACCAGAAGACACTTTATATGATGGTGATCTGAAGTGCTCATATTCGACAAACTGGGAACGTCCTAATAGATATGATTTGAACATTATTAAGAGTTGTTGTGACATACTAAAGTTCTCCAGTTTATGGATCAGGACGTACAGATCGATTTGATCAAAAGCTTTCTGAAAGTCTGTGTAAACAACGTCTAATTGTCCCCTGGAATCCAGTGACTCACAGGCAGTCTGGGACAAGAATGCCAGGTTGGTCGTGCAAGAAGGTGAATCTAGAAAGCCATGTTGATGGGGAGAGAGCAGCTTTAGAACCCCTGAATATAACTGATCATACAGAATAATTTCAAATAGTTTAGAAAAATTACAGAGTATCAAGATGGGTCTAAAATGTTGTATCAATGTTTTATCACCCTTCTTATAAATAGGTATGACTTTTGCTGTTTTCCAAGTATCCGGAAAAATGCCCTTATCAAGTATTAAGTTAAAAACGTGTAGAGGTGGGACAGAAAGGACTCCCGCGCAATCTTTTACTATAAAACTGGGTATTTCGTCAACACCGGCTGTTGGTTTGTCTTTGAGTTTTTTGCTAGCTAGTATTATATCTTGAGAGGATATTGTGTGAATGCCTATTATATTGGAGTTTAACACAGGGGACTTAACATAGTTATTGGGAGAAGAAATAGTATAAACACTTTGGAAATTTGCAAATGCATTAACAATGCTTTGGGATCTGTGTATTCGTTGTCACCCTCCTTTAAGGTACCAGGGATGCCGGTTGCCCCTTTTTACTTCGGACAAAAGACCAAAAGGTGGAAGGATCAGAAATCATGTTCATCTCAGCGTTTCTTATATAATTTTTATATGCATCGTTACTCTGAGCATGAATAAGACGTGTGAGCGAGCACAGTCTCCGATAATGAACCGGCGTTTTATATTTTTTGTTTTCTTTATGTGCTTTTTCTTTTTTATATATTTTTCAATTATATCATGCGAAAACCAGGGTGGAAAGCAAGCTATATAAGCGAGGAAAATCCGCCTTTCGGAAGTTGTACTGTTTAGGACTGTTCTTATTAATAGGAAAATTATTAAATGAAGGATGAATAGCTTCAAAAGTAATGAAAAGAGAGGGATGGTGTGTGTCTTCTGCAACAAAAGGAACATCACCATATCGTACAACCTCGCAAGATATGTTTGAAGAAACCAGATTGAGTAAACGGTTATTTGAATTTAAAACGTACATTTAATATATTTGCTAAGTTACAGATTAAGCCGCACTTCGATTCAATTACAGTGTCGCTTACATAATCCGGTATGTTAAAATCACCCATAATAACCAATTTATTGTCTAGTAGTTGCTCGGCAGCAAGAATGCAGTCAATAAACACTTCCAGTTCAGTGTTGCTGATATGAGGGGGAATATAAACAAGTATAATAAAAACAACAAAATTAAAGAAGTTTATCTTACAACCCACATAGTCCACGTTGGGAGCACTATTGGCGACTTAGGGAGTTCCAACGACGATTTACACCCAGCATGACACCTCCGCCTCTGGAAAGGCCCGTAGCCTGACGGTCTCGGTCCGCTCAAAACACTACATAGATTCGTGGAAACAGCTCTGTATCAAACACTGCCGGTTTTAACCACGATTCGGTCACTGCAATAATGTTCATTTCGCTTGATGAGACGCTTAAGAAAAATGTATGCGTCTTGGTGTTAAGGCCGCGTATATTTTGGTAATACCAGGATATAGGAGTGGTTTGCGTAGTTGGAGGGCTTAGTTTTTTGAAACAATATTCGGCCTACCTCCAGGGTATGCTATGACAAGGTTTGTTTCACCATTAGCTCGGCGGCGCTTCAGTTCTTCCTGTAGAGAACCATCTCGGCTCTCTGTGACGGTGTTAGGTCAGCTTCTATATAAATACAATGAACATCCCTGATTTTACCCCTATTTTTTAAGACGTTACGAACAGATTGACCATCCTGAAGAGCAACCTTGATAGCGTGGCAGTATGTCGGTTTTAATTTATTGTATTTTGAGGTGTCTTTTTTTTACTTCAGTATTTAGCAAATTTAACCACGTGTTATTAAAATTAACGGAACAAGATGCTACACAATTATCTTTATTTAACAATATTAAGGCTCTTTCTTATACGTTTTTTGGAATATGGTTATTTTGCTAAAATACTAGGATTCAAATTACTTTTATGATTGTTAGCTAGTGCCTGGGAATTTCAAAAATCAAACATTTGCCGACATGCACTAGATAACAATCATAAAATTAATTGGAATGCTTCTAGTATTTTAGCAAGAGGACCATGTTCCATAAAACGCAAAATAATAGAAAGTGCCTTAATATTGTCAAATAAAGATAATTTTGTAGCACCTTTTTCCGTTAATTTTAATAATACGTGGTTAAATTTGCTAAATACTGAAGTAAAAAAAGGACACCTCAAAATACAATAAATTAAAATGAACATACTCTAGGTACACATATTTTCTCACCTTATTTTAACAATTAAAGATAACACCTTTAAATTGACATTTTGTCAGAGATTAGTCATTCTGGTTATATTTCTGATATTAAACATAAGAAATATTCTTTTAATTTTTTATTTGTAGATTTGCTGAAGACGAGGGTAGGCTTTATCCCGAAACGTCCAGAAAAAAGATATTTTTCAGTGTGGTCCTTCGGGTGCCTTCATAGTGGACCCAGAACTTAAAACTGGCTATTGGTTTTATCTTCTTTTGAATTAAGAACTTATTTGTGGCGAAAAACCAAAAAAATAGTTTTAAATCTTACCTTATGTTGGAGTTATTTCATTTACCTGAATAATTTATATTTGTTTAAAGTTCAAGGGATATGAATGATAGCAGCTACACAAGACTGCGGCTTTTTTTTCTGTGTTTATTAAATTAATTAAATATTAAAACGAAAAAGAAAAAGAAAAAAAAAACATATATTCTGCAGTAACTCTCAAATAGTGTTAGATTTATATTATAAAAACTGACCAAAATTAATTCTACACACTACATCCTAGGTATTGTTCTTAAATCTTTAAGCATTTGGAAGGAGTGTTTTAAAAAGAAAAATGCGCACTTATCACAGAATCAATATAACAAACATAACAAAGAACCAAATTAAAAAAACAGTAAGACATTGCCATGCAATAAGTTCGAAAAATAGTTATACAGGGTGCCCTTCGTAAGATGGCCTACTACTTCAGAAGTGGTACGAAAAATTAAAAAAAAAGTTAATTACAAATGTTTCTTGATGTAATTTGTGTTACTTCTGGGAACTAAATAAGAAGCCGAGACGTTCAATTAATAAAGTTCTATTTATTTACAAGACTTTCTAATAATTTATCATAAAACTATATAATTACGGGACTACATTAAAACTTGTTTCAGGACAGGTAGCAAAGCAGAACACCTACTTGGACAAGCAAGCGTTACGGATACGGTCCGGAAAAAGACTGTCGTTTCCTGGTCTATCTTCGTGTCTCCAACCTGGCTGATACATCGACCCATTTGCGGGACATTACAATTTGAACGTTTAAATTATATTATTTTCATATATACTGGATGTTTAGATTGCTCTGAACAGGTATCTACTTTCTTATTTTAAATGAAACACACTGTTTCCTTAAGTCTGTCTGACATGAAACACATTGTTTCCTTAAGTGATTCTTAAAGACATGCTATTACATTTCGTAGAATTTGTCTTTCATTGTTTTATTGAAATTTGTAGTTACATTAAAAAAAAACTAAGAAAATTTTCAAAACTTGGCAACACTGCACTATTTTTTTCATTTAATAAACTAAATATTTGAAATTAGATAATACATACACTAGAAACGTTTTTAGAGCAAGTAGACATTTAACAATCGTATAAGTGTCTTAGTTACATCGCCTTAAATATATGCCAAGGCCTGAAGATGCCAATTTATCAGAATCGTATCATCTGAGACCCATACTATTATATATTGTCAGGCTTGTCTTTAGAAGATCTACAGATACAGAGTGTTCCATTTAAAATAAGAAAGTTCATAACTGGTCAGAGCAATAGATATACTGGGTGGTGCAACCAAGATGGGGTGGACGATTGTGGGCAAACGGAGAGGAATTTGAAAAAAAAAATTAGGATGATTGATAGTCAAGAACGCTATGTTTTAAAATTATAACCATTATACAGGGTGGTCTGAAAAGTTCGTGGTGAACCAAACTTGTGTTTTTTTAAATGGGATACCCGGTATATTATTATTTTAGTTGATTCTCTTATTCGTTGCGATCATTTTGATATAAGGTTAGTTGGGTCTAAAATTTATACCAAGGGAATGGGACGAGGTTAAAGTGGAAAAAAGGGTTATACTCCGGCCATTTTTTGAAAACAATTGAAGCAGGTATGGAAAAACCAAATATTCTATAAAATATATTGTATCTAGGACTACAATAATCGCTTGTAAGTCGTTCAAAATTATTCACTGTTATACAGGGTGGTCAAGTTTTGCAAATTTACCTTGGATTGAATTTTTTTAAATGGAACACCCTGTATATTTTACTTTCATGTTAAAGATAACATTACTAGCTTTCAGAAAATACCATATTTGATACCTTTCTGACCAACAGTTTTTCAGTAAATTAGCTGTGAAATCAAAATTCCTTCATTTTAACACGAATTACTCTGAATTCACGTTGTTAAAATTGACAATTTAATATTAGGAGGCCATGATATCATCATAAATTGAACAAAAGATTGACAGTCCTGTCAAAACAGCAAAGTGTCAGAATATTGTCATCAGTAAATAAATAAATATTGTTCTTTGATGATGCGATGCCGAAATAAAAACAAGATAGATGCTTTTGCAAGTTTATCATAGAGATTTCAAGAAACAGGAAATGTTGCTTTCAAAAAAACGTAAAGTAATTAATAAACCAGTTACCAATGAAGATAATGCTTTGACAGTATTAACCCTTTCACTACTAGCGCCGTATGTATACATTTTACCAATCGAATACGAGCGCCGTATTATAGAAATTTCTGTTCCCTTAAACTACGAGCATCGTACGTATACGTTCGTATATAAGAATGGCCTTCGGTTCTATTTTCGTCGGGTGGGGAGTTCCTAGTATGCGCAAACGTTCGATTTTAGTACATGCGGCTGCTTTGCGAGAACAGGTTGTTACGAGCGCCGTACGAATACACGTGGCGGGAAAGACCGTTATTTCTTTGTTTATTCTCTGGTACGAGTCGTAGATTGGTAAATAAAAAGTGTTTATTATTATTGAAATGGCCAGTAATATAGATAAAAACATAAAAAGGGCTGGCATTACACATCTAAAAGATAGAGAGCAGGGCAGAAATATGTTCTTGGAGAACGATGATCAACCAAATCGTGAATATAGTAGCGGAGAGAGTGACGAGGAAGATAATGACATATCGGCGGTAAACATTGATGATCCAGAATTATATGACCCAATAGATGAAATATCCGATTCCGACGAACCAATAATAGATGATAAAACATGTTTTCAGTGGTTACATGATACAGATTGGAATCCAATTTTGCCTGAATTTGATAGTGCAAACAGTGGTTGCACCAAAAACGAATTGATGGGTAAGCATTTTATTTTATTTTGCTATTGACCGTTTTATATGGCACGGGTTTTTTTTTTAGAAACTTCCGCTGAATTAGAATTCTTCGAGACCTTTTTTTCAAGAGAATTAGTAGAAAAAATTGTGCTGGAATCAAACAGGCAATTGTCATATCTAATCGAAAATGATAATGAATTTATCAAAAAGAATAAAAAATCTGCAAGTTATGAAGTCACAGTAGAACAATTATATACATTTTTTGGTGTCTCCCTCCTTATGACTAGATGTAAGAAATTACGATTATATGAATATTGGTCTACTGATCCACTTTTATCAACGCCCATTTTTAGTACCCTAATGAAAAGAGATAAATTTTTTTTTATATTGAAAATTCTTCATTTTTGCGATAACAAAGAGCCGAAGCATGACGACAAGCTCAATAAAATAAAGTTGGTTTTTTACGCAAATTCAGTGACGTTTTCTGTCCATATGAAAAATTATGTATTGACGAAAGTTTGGTATTGTTCAAAGGCCGTTTGAGTTTCAAACAATACATACCGTCAAAACGTCACCGATTTGGCGTTAAGTTGTTTATGTTGTGTGATAGTAAAACCAAATATTGTTTAGATTTCATTATATATACTGGTACAAATACAGATGTAGATGAATTGCCAAGAGATATCGAAGTAATTGGTAAATCTGGGCAAGTAGTAATCACCCTTATGAAAAATTACTATCAAAAAAACCATAAGCTTTACATGGACAATTGATACAACAGTCCAAAACTTGCGCGCACTTTGCGTGAAAATAAAACATACGTGTGTGGAACAATAAAAAAAAATAGGAAGAATATGCCAATCATTGAGGAAAATTTAAAAAAAGGGGAAATGACTTTTAGAAGTAGCGGTAAGGAGCTTGTAATAAAATGGTGCGATAAAAAAGAAATTCACATGATAACTACATTTCATGATTATGGTATGTCATCAACCGGTAAGACAGATAGGAAATCGGGCAAGGTTATTATGAAACCCAATTGCGTTATTGATTATAATTTCAACATGGGAGGAGTAGATCAAACTGACATGCTTATTAGTACAATTGAATCTGTAAGAAAGTGCATAAAGTGGTATAAAAAACTTTTTTTTCACCTTCAAGATATGTGCATAATAAATGCGCATGCTCTTTACAAAATCGTTACTAAGAAAAACCTAACTGTGGCTGATTTTCAGCTACAAGTAGCAAGACAAATATTTCAAAAATACGCAACTCCAGACAATTGCTTGCCTCAACATAGGCCTGTAGACCATCCGTTGAGGCTTACAGCAAGGCATTTTATTAAAAAAATACCAAAACCTACAGTCACATCGCGAGCAGTGGTCAGACGATGTGTTGTTTGTTCCAAAAAAGGGACCAGACGTGACAGTACTTATCAATGTGACGAATGCAATGTTGGCCTTTGTGTAACACCTTGCTTTGAAATATATCACACAAAAAAGAATTACTAAACTTTTCCAAATTCCGTTTTAGGGTTTCATTTGTATGTTATTTTTTTTTTAAATGTGTCCTTTTGATATTTTTGTATTTTATTTTCTGTAATAAAATAAGAGAATTACATCGTGTTTTTTTTTTAAATACGAGCGCCGTGTGTGTACGTTTTAAAATTTAGCTAAATACGAGTGCCGGACGAAAACGTTTTTTAAAAAAGTACCAAAATACGAGTGCCGGACGAAAACGTTTTTTAAAAAAGTACCAAAATACGAGCGCCGGACGAAAACGTTTTTTAAAAAAGTACCTACATACCAGCGCCGCACGGGGACGTTTATTCTAAATTTCGTCGTACACGGGTAGGCCGGCTATATTAGTTCGTCGTATAGAAAGGGTTAATAACAGATCTTTTTTTACAAAATAAATAAATTTAATATAAATCAACAAAAACAATGTAATTAAAACTTATAAAAGATGTTCAACTAAACCACCGTTTTGCTGAAGGCACATTTCGAGTCTATCCATAAATGAAAGTTTCACTTTTCTCAAAGTCAGGACTGAAATGTTGCGAAAACTGCTTATTATTCTCAACTTCATATCTTCCACTGTGGTTGGAACCTCTTTATAAACTTCTTCTTTAACATGTCCCCATAAAAAGAAATCTAGTGGCGTTAAATCGGGTGACCTCGCAGGCCACTTAACTGGTCCACCTCGCCCAATCCAATGCTCTCCTTTCCAATTATTGAGAAAATGTCTTACATGCCTATGGTAATGCGGGGGTGCTCCATCATGTTGGAACCATAAGGAATTTCTTAACATTAAAGGTAAGTCTTCGAGCAATACGGGCAACTCATTTCTCAAAAAATTTAAATAGACTTCTCCCGTTAAATGCTCTTCAGAAATATGGTCCTATAACATGAGAGCCAATTATACCTCCCCAAACATTAATTGACCATTTATTTTGATGGTCCACCTGACGAATCCAATGTGGATTTTCGGTTGAATAATAGTGCATATTATGTTTGTTAACCAAGCCGTTGCTTTTAAAAGTTGCTTCATCTGAAAACAGCACCCTATCTACAAAACCTGGATTATCCCAAATTGTATTTAAAAACCAAATTGAAAACTCTTGTCGTTGGACGTAATCGCGATCATACAGTTCTTGGTGTAATTCAATGTGGTAGGCATGATATTTATGTTGTTTCAGAATCCGTTTAATACTAGTGCGTTCAATATCAGTAGCTCTCTCAATTTCCCTGGTACTTGTGTGTGGATTTCCTTGCACTGTTAATAACACTCAACGCATTATCTTCATTGGTAACTGGTTTATTAATTACTTTACGTTTCTTAAAAGCAACATTGCCTGTTTCTTGAAACCTCTCTAATAAACTTGCAAAAGCTTCAGGTCTTGGTTTCTTTTCGGCATCGGGATATCGTACCGCATAAACCGCTTGCTAGTAAAGGGTTTTTTTGACACTCGCCCAACATAAAAGTCATGTTTATCAACTCTGGAGTACTACAATTTCTCGGCTTATCGTCAAAAAACAATGGTAATTGATGCCAATTCTCTGACAGTTTGCGGTTTTGACAAGAATGTCAATCTTTTCATTTATGATTATATCATGGCCTCCTTATATTATAGGTAGTCAATTTAAGCAACGTAAATAATACCGTTTCTGTTAGAATGAGTAAATTTTGGTTTCACGGTTAATTTACTAAAAAACTGTTGGTTAGAAAGATATCAAATAGGGTATTTTCTGAAAGCTGGCGATGTTATCTTTAATATGACAGTAAAATATACGGGTGTTCCATTTAAAAAAATGCAATCCAAGGTAAATTTGCAAAACTTGACCACCCTGTATAACAGTGAATAATTTTGAACGACTTACAAGCGATTATTGTAATCCTAGATACAATACATTTTATAGAATATTTGGTTTTTCCATACCTGCTTCAATTGTTTTCAAAAAATGTCCGGAGTATAACCCTTTTTTCCACTTTAACCTCGTCCCATTCCCTTGGTATAAATTTTAGACCCAACAAACCTCATATCAAAATGATCCTAACGAATAGGAGAATCAACTAAAATAATAATATACCGGGTGTACCATTTAAAAAAACACAAGTTTGGTTCACCACGAACTTTTCAGACCACCCTGTATAATGGGTATAATTTTAAAACACAGCGTTCTTGACTATCAATCATATCCCAAAAATGTTTTTTCAAATTCCTCTCCGTTTGCCCACAATCGTCCACCCCATCTTGGTTGCACCATCCTGTATATGACAATAATATATTTATATAATTATTTACTTTTTTCTTGTATAACAACTTTTGAGGTAAAATGGGACCCAGGTACAGTGCAATCAATTTATCTTGATAACATTTTAACCTGCCTTATCCCCTTTAGTTTTAAAGTTAGTCATATGCACCAAAAACAAATTGTAGGGTTGCTTAACAAGTGTTTCTAACATGATTCAAAAAAAAATTATCAATTTCACAAAATATCACCATAAGATGCATTTTTTAAAATGGGACACCCTGTATATTATGTCCCTCAAATTGGCTTCTTTTTGTAGATTTTAAATATATCTGGTTTCATAACTTTACTTTCAAAGACACCTGAGAAATTTAAGAAAAACCCTGCCATAAGAGTCAGTGTGTTAGAGAGAGAGACGGAAAGTGGTGGAATCGATGGAAATACATTTCAAGCTTATTGACTTTATCCTGGATAACGAAAATATCCTTCTTTGGGCCATAATCTGTTTTCAAATAGCTTTTTAACAATTTTCGCCACTTTCTTTGTTAATTCTCGAAGAAAATTCTGGCAGATTTTACCTCAAGAAAAACGGAAATTCTAAACTATACATCCTCACAAACTCGCACAAAATAATTTTATTTTACCTTTCTTAATTACTGTTTAAGTAAGTGCTGTGAGAGAAGTGGTCGATATATGAGTAAAGAGCCTATATACGGTGCCTCATCACATTTCAGCTCTTTATTTCAGTTTTATAACATTACTTGCAAAGTTTTAAATTTTTAGATAAAATTAGGAGTATGAGGGTGTCCCAAATAAAAGTAATGACACATATACATTTTTTAATATAAAATACCACATTGTTAATTTTCAAAAACTAAGATAAGGGGAAGTGTCAAAATATTATTAGACACCCTGTACATATACACCTCTACTTAAAATATATGTCGCGTTCTTGGCAAAATTGAACTTCTTACAAGATATCCTTGGGATATAATATAATAATTTGCTCTAATCATATTAGAAAAAAATTTAATATCAAACGTCCAGCATTTCAGTATCAAAACTTTATAGCATTCATATTCATAACAATTTGTCCCCATAGTTTTAGGATATATGCCACCTCAAATAATTTTAGAAATGGTATTTAACAAACCCGCTATATAAAAAGACTGTTTCTTGGGATCAGAGCGTGTCAAAGCATGATGTCTTCCATTGCAGCAAGGCAGCATTAGGGATATCTACTTCTTAAAATCAGCATATTGAATGATACAACTTATTCTCTGTTCGTAGATTAAAGCCCCCTGAAGTTGCCCCATGCAATTGTATCTTAAACGCCGAAGAGTAATTCCAATTTGGCTAGCGCTAATGCCAAGAACCAAGGAAATTCGCGTCTCACTACTGGAATTTCATAAACATATACGTTTCGTGCGTGCAAGTTTATCAGAAATAGGAAAAATTTCCTATATTACAATTACCATGTTATAGTATACTCGATAAGCAGAAGGGGGTAGTCTGGATATGGGAAATAATTCAACCGATTAATCAACAATTTATTTCTTTTATTTATTCTCGAATTTCGTAATATAATGAATTGCAGATTGTCCATACAAAGGCGAAATAAATACAGGTACTAATGTTCACAGACAAAAAATAACATCAAATATTAAAAGATTTTTCAATGATTTAATATCCAACAAAACAGTAAAAAAAAAGTATATATAATTGACTACAAATTTTAGCGCTATTTTTCAATTAAAACGCGATTTAAAAAGGGAGAATTATTGTAAATTGGTTTTTAATTATTATAATATAATAAGTGTAAGTTTTTACTCAGATCCTATTTACAGTGTATACTAAAAGAGACTCTCCAGGCACGGTTTTCTCGAAGATATTCTAGAGGTGATTGAATTTTCCTGTTTAATGCAGAAGAGTAATATATCTCAAAAAACACTCTATACCGAGAATATTGCGTCTAAAAATCGTCATTTTGGAACTTTTAGAACCCTCTATCGGCCAAACGGTTAAACTCGGAATAAAATGACTTCCATTTTCCCGTATTAATATTTCGAAATCTATTGGGTCACGTCAACTTGCCATTTAGCCGGAAATGTAAGCCGTTTTGCTCCATTATTTGGTGGATAGGGTTCTAAAAAGACCCAAATTGCGATTATGAAATGCAATTTTGACAAAAACATTTGATATTATGTATACATTATGTAACATTAAATGTGTTCAACATTTTAAAGCAGAATCTCAAAACATGATAATATATAAGGTGTCCAATTTAAAAATCAAAACTAAGTAATAAAAATCTGAACTTAAACAAAACATGTCAAAGCCCGACACTTGAAAAAATTATACATTCTGTCATACTTAAACAATTGAACCACTATTTTGTAACACCCGGTATATTCACGACTCCATCGGATTATGTATTTATTGAGTGGTTCACTCTTTGTCTAACACATTGCCTCTTAAGGCAGAGTTTTTGTCAAAATGTTTAAAGCTACAATATTTGAATATAAGACTTTTTTTTAATGGTGCTCCATACAGAAACAATATATTATCAAAAAATTTTACATTTCCGAGGTTTTTTAAAACAAATTCTACACTTCACTAAAAAACTTAAAAACATTCAAATATACGTAATAGCTCTGAGAAAGATGGCGAATATATGAAAAAAGAGCTTGTATAGAGTGCCTCATCATATTTCAACCCTTTAAGTCAGTTTCTGTTGAAAATATCAAACAAATAAATACAAAACTTACTCGGAAAGTTTTTAAAAAATTATTTAAGAAAATAAAGGGTGTAGCAATAAAAGTTGTTGATATTTTAAAATTAAATACCCTACATATTGTGTCTATTATTTTCGAAATAGGGGCGACGGGGGGTCAAAATATATTTAGACACCTCTACTTGAAATTCGTTTAGCATTATGACTAAAATTGAATTTCCTACGAGATATCCCTGCATTATAAAAATAACTATTCTAATTATAGAAATATTAGGATTATATTGGGAGTACCCACTATAAGAAATTAGGGTTCTGGGAGCAGACGGTGTCAAAGCGGAACCACTTTCTGACCCTTTGCCTTCGATTGCACGAGGCATCTTTAAGCATATTTACCAAATCAACATATTGAATGATACACCTCATTCAGTGTGTTGATTTCTTCGAGTAGACACGCCCGAAAATGCTGCGTGCAATCCTAGGTCAAAAGTTTGAAAATATCACTTTAACTTGGTCTAATGCCAAGATCCACCGATCTTAATTAACCATGAAAGCTCCCGTTCTGTGTTCACTCTATATATAGGGCATATTCGAATCTCATAAACGGTAATTTGTTTCACCCCGTATAGTTAATTTGCTAAATAATTTTAATTCAAAGTCATCGGAAAAGTAGAGTCTCTAGAATATCTTCGGATTCTGTCCCATATTAGTTGGTTAATCTCATATCGTAAGGGCTGACCGTTTGTGTTTGGCGCGTTCCTCGTCTTAAAGATTTATCTTGCTTAAGTACTTTGAGCACCCCTTCCCGGTCGAGATCACATTTTTTACGAGTATTCCTTAAACACTACATTGACTGGACTATCTTGGATCCCTGACAGCGAAATCACTTGCTTTGGCTATTCCAAAATCACTGTGCAAACTAAAAAAAAAAAAAAAAATTGGTATCAATTTCATTTATACGGTGTGCCTCAAAAGAAAATCGCGTTATAATATATATGAAATTTTCCATTTTTTCTTCGAAATACCATTGCTGAAAATTACAAAGATATTGTTGGTAAGTTCTAAAAAATAGCTCCAGAGAAATGAGGATTTCACAGAAAATTTGGGTGCAGTAAAAGTTCCATTAGGACATTTATATCACAGAATTGTTTTTGCGTTTTTGCACCCTCTAGAAAGAATCGGCCAATAGTTAACTGTAATTTAAATCGGTATTAAACAGAAAACAGATGCTAAGTCTCCGTCTCAATCAAAGTTTATAATAACATAAAACTGGTTACACGTGTTTCGTCCGGTCGGGCATCATCAGACCTATCAGAAAAACATATCCTAATTACTAACTAAAAGCCTTTACATTAAATATATCTTTCACACAACATAAAACAGGGCTCTTTTAACCTCTGGTTATTTCCATCTTTTCCAAAAGATCCAATTTTTTACCTTTCTGACTTTCATGGATAACTGTTACATCATCCGATGTAGAAAACCGGTGGCCTGTAGATAGAAGATGGTTAGCGAATGCTGATTTTGTTTCTGTAATATCAGTATTTTTATGTTTGTTGACCAAATGAACATGTTCTTGAACCCTGGTTGAGATCTTGCGTCCTGACTGTCCTATGTACGTGGCAGGGCACTCTCCACACCTCATAGCATAAACACCCGACTTTGATAGAAATTCAGGTTTATCTTTCCTTGTCACTGTGGAAGATGATTTACTAAAAATCTCAAACTCTATTCGGCTACCATTTCTTATAAGCAAAAGGTCTAGAAGAGGCAGCTTAGCAAGACTCCCTTTCTCCAGGGTAAAAGTGATTTTGTTGTGGAGGGTGTTTACAAATTTCAGAAAATCAGACAACTCTTGGTCATCTCCATTCCAGACCACACAAATATCATCCACGTATCTTTTATATGTGATCAGCTGACGCGCAAAATGACTTTTCATGATCTTACTCTCTAAGTGGTTCATAAAGGACTAAGGAGAGAAGAGAGATAAGGTTATCTTTAACTATTTGGAAGATGCGTTTTTGCTAATAGATCTCGAACTAAATCTATACACTCACCAGGAGGTATACTAGGCAATAAGTTTTTGATATCTAGTGATATTAGAATAGCTTCATTTGGAATTTTAAGGTTTTTAAGATGGGTTACAAAGTCCACTGAATTTTTTACAGGGTGGATGTTTTGAAAACCTGTCACCTCCCTTAATATTTTATTAAGCCATGAAGATAAGTTACAGCATGGCAAACTGGTGTAAGATACTACCGGTCTAATAGAAGTATTTTCTTAAATGATGAAATTTTTGATGTTCTAGTCTATAAATAATTGGATATTGGAAATGTGCTCACGTAGAGTCTTCAGGCTGCTGCCGTTTGCAGCAAATTTATTGTTTAAACAATGCTTCACCTCGTTAATAAATGAAGCAAAATCGATGAACTTTTGCAGATATATTTTGCATTACATAGACCATATTTGTACGAAGTTTTAAATCTCTAGGTTAAAAAGTTTTTACATTTAGAAAAAAAAGCTTATTTTGAACACTTTTTCACTGGAAACATCTAAAAAAAGAACGAGTTACAAAATATATATATAACTTTTGAAGAAGTCGTTTTTATGAGATCTAACCCATTTTAATCTAAAAGGAAAACACTGATGTTTTATACTTTTTAGGTAATTGTTTATATATTTTTCCCAATTTATTTTGGGGGTCTTATAAAAACTAACAATATTTAACACTTGAACAACTCGAGCGGTAGAAGGGAAAAAGTTACAGATGTATATCTGGTTAATATTTTGCGTTCTTGAATATGCATTAAAAAATATAAATATCAGTTTGTTATATATTTTATGAACAGGAGAAACAGGAGGAAATTGGAATAAGTATGATGACAGTTCACAAGACATTAAAAGTGTCAACCCTAAAATGATAAAGTCAGAACTAATGTACTATATTCGGAAATTATTAAAGCCAAAGAAGACGTTATTGCTGCAAAAGACGTTATAATAAATGAACTAAATGAGATTATATTGCTAAATGAAAAAATTCAATTTCTATCGCGTAATAAATTCGTCCAGGACCAGAAAGAAAAATGCAAAGAATCAAATAAAAACAACACAACATTATCTTATAGTGATTGTGTGAAAAGGACCGAAAACATACTTACAGTAGCGTATAGTAAGCCTTATATAATTACTATAAAATCACTAAATTCACAAGATAAAAAATTAACGAAAAAAGATCTTTGTAAATTTATTGCAATAAACCAGAAGATATAGAAAAAATAAAATATGAAGTTAATACATATCTAAGTCAACATTATTCAGTAAAAAAGAGTGAGAAACGATTTCCAAAAATGAACATGATTGGGATAGATGAAGATATGTCTGCTGAAGTCTTAAAAAATAGTTTGAAGAATGGAAACAAATATCTCGAAAATTCTCAAATAAATGTTATAATTATTAAAAAGATGAAAACAAAATATTTTGCTATAATAGAAACAGATGGTAGCACTTTTAGAGAAATCATGGATAAGGGTATGGTTTTTAGTGACTTTTTGGTATGTACAGTGTTTAAACACTTTGATGTAGTAAGATGTTATAAATGTACGGATATAATCACTGAGCAAAAATTGTTCCAAAAAATAAAACTGCCTAAAATGTGGATCATAATGCAAGTTCTCGTACAACAAATAATGCACGTCCAAATTGCACTGAAGGAAATCAGAAGTTTAAATTAGGATATATGATTAATCATAATAACCCATTTTCTTCAGATTGTGAAACATACAAATCACAAATTGAAAAAGCAAAATTAAAAATTACATGTCAAACAGCAATTAGAGAACAGGAGTTGTTTAGAAAATAAGGTAAATAAAATAAATTCTTCCCTTTAAAATCGAAAGATGAAACTGATTTATTTATGAAATAAAAAACCAATTATAGCATGCCTTTCAGAAACTCACGTAACTAATGCAATAAATTGTGAGGATCTCCAGATTAAATATTACTCTCTATACAGATGCAATTCAAATTCTTCTCATACAGGAGGGATCCTACTGTATATTTTAGAATCCACTGAAGTTTTAGATTTTTTTTTAATATTCCAAGCCGTACCAATACAGGTATTTAACCCTTAGATTTAAAATAAATAAAGAAGTATATGATCTTAACTCATATTACAGGTCACCGAGTGGCAATATTATAGACTTTTTAATTTTTTTTGGAGAAAAATGAGAAATTTGTTATGAAAAAAATAATACCTCAATACATTTAGGTGATTTTAACATAAATGTTATGATGATATTTACGTGAAGAAGTTTACCAATATCATAAATTTATATGGATTTAAACAGTTTATACAAAAGTATACAAGAATAACTGCAACATCAAAGACTATTATTGACTTGGTTATATCAAATGATTTTACATTAGAAACAAGAGTTAAACATGTACCCAAATCAGATCACAGGTGGATTTTTGTAGATAATGAATATTATGTTTTCGAAAAATACGAAGAAACAAAAATTATAAAATTTGTAGATAATATTAAAATTAATTAAATATGGAGCCAATATCTTGTTTTTGGAATTATAACAGTACAAATATTAATGACATTTATGACGAAATGGAAAACAATGTTAAAAATTCACTTAAGATAGTTGAAAAATTAATTTTTGTTAATACAAAAAATAATCCGGTACCTTGGTTCAACAAAAATAATTTGGAAGCCAAAAAAATTCGAGATAATGCAAATAAAAATCCTAACCAACAACAGTGATGATTGGGATATATACAAAAGACGCGGAATCAAGTTGTAGGAACTTTAAGAAAAGAAAAAACTTTATATTTTCAGAACAAAATTGATAGTAATAAAGGCAACAGTAAGAAAATGTGGAAAACATTAAAAAGTTTAGTTAACGCAGAAAAAAGAAAAAACATTACGGAAATTAGTTTTGAAGATGGCAAAGAAAACAATGCGTTGGAAATAGCTGAAAAACTTAAGGTATATTATATCAAGAGTATTGAAGATATAGTAAATTCGATACAAAATGAAACTAAAGAAATTTGCATATTTAATGTTACAAATATAAATATATTTAAATCATTTTGTGAAATATCCCTGAATAGCTTAAGAAGAAAAATTTTAAATCTAAATTCAAACGAAAATTATAACGAAACTCTAAAGAAAAGATTAATTAAAGAAACCTTTGAAACCATTGGTTATCCACTATTATATCTGTTAAATTTTAGTTTAAAATATGGCGCAATTCCCGAAAAATTAAAGTGCTTATATGTAACACCAAACACCTAAAGTAAAAAACTTTAAAAGATTTGATGAAATGAGGCCGGTAAACGTATTGTCGGACATTGAGAAATTAATAGAGGTTGTGGTATATGAACAATTTGTGGAATTTATAAATGAAAACAGCATTTTGGTACAATTTCAAGCTGGTTTTAAAGAAATTACTCGACCTAAACAGCACTGCAGTTCGTAGCTGAAAAATGGAAAAGGAGCTTGGCAGTGAATGAAGCAATAAGAGCAGTTTTTTTAGACTTTAAAAGGGCTTTTGAAACCATTGACCGGGAAAGATTATTAAATAAATTATACAAATATGTGATAAGGGATAATGTGCTAAATTGATTTAAAAACTACTTGAGTAACAGATATCAAATAACAAGAGTGTCAAATGAAATTTCGAGTCACAAATATATTGATATAGGTGTTCCTCAAGGTAGTATTTTGGGACCATTACTTTTTATTTTGTATATAAATGATATTTCATCAATTTTAAAACATTGCCACATTCAGTTATTTGCTGATACACATTAATTTATATACAATTCAATTCAATTTATTTGTGTAGTAAATACAAATTCCTAAAAATTAATATTAAATGTTACCAAATAATAAAATTGGTATACATAAATAGCTAAACATTTTTCGATAAAACTACATATAAACAAAAAAAAAAAAGAACACACTAACATCACATTCTAAAAATTTAAAAAAGGAAATCTGGTATATTGTCACTAAGATCACAGCTATTTCCATCAAGACAGCAACCATACTCAAATATCAATGACCAGCCATGGTAGTGGTAGGCCCGAATACAACAATCATATGCTCAAGCTGGAAGTAATGTTGGCCGAAGTACAGCCAACCCTATTTTGTGTCACTGAACACTGGTTACAGAGCCAGGATATTGAACAACTCAATTTAATGGAATACAATCTTCACTCATATTCCTCTAGAAAATTATATAGGGGAGGAGGCACTGCCATTTTTTCACGGGGATTAAAGGTCATGCAAGTCGAGACTAAGATGAACTCCATTGAAAAGGTTTTTGAATTTTGTGCATCAGAGTTTATCATAAAGAATAAAAAGTGTTTGTTACTTACTATCTATAGATCTTCTAATGAAGACTTTGATGTTTTTCTGTGCAAATGTCAAGATTTATTCACCAAATAAGTATATAATCTTATGCAGGGATTTTAACACTGATTTTTCTATGGCTAATAATAATAGTGCATTTTCTTTGCTGCAGCTGCTTAGTTCATTTGGCCTAGTTTCACAGGTGGAGGGAATGACAAGGGTCAGTTTAAATTCCGAAACTCAAATTAATAACATATTATCCACCAAAGTTAAATTGTGAAATATATCCATGCCATGTTTCTGATCATCTCCCTCAAATTTTAAGAATTGATTTTCCAAAGATAAATCATAAACCAACTTATGCTAAAAAAAGGTTCTTTTACTGATGATAGATCGGTCATACTGACAGCCTCCTCCTTGATGAGTCTGTCGGAGGCTTGTTTGGGTACGGTGGGTGCAATGAGCTCTGAGCAATGAGGTGTCATGACAACTATCTAAAACTTAATACTGATAAAACTGGGCAAATTCTATTCAGTAAAACCAAACAATGTGAGTCCCTTTATGTCAGATTGGATAGAAGGTCTATACCTATGGCTGAAAGTATTATTCCTGGGTGTTTATTTGGATCCCCTTTTAAATTGGGTGCACCAAAATAAGATGCTTACATCAAGACTTAATAACAACTGTGCTTTATTACGGAAACTGTGGTGTGTGCTTACTGCTGAAACCAATTACAATTTTTACAATTACAATTACATTTTTTATATGTCTTGTAGTCAATTTTGAGTTATAGCATACTATTCTGGGGCGCATCTTCTACGACCATGGACGTTTTTAGGGCTCAAAAACGAATTATCCGCATTATATGTGGTATTCGTCCAAGACACAGTTGCAAGCCCTATTTTTCAAAACTTTCTATTTTTACAGCTCCTTCTTTATACTTTTTGGCATGTGATGTATGTTAAAAAACAGCCCAACCTTTTTGAAAGAAATATAGACCATTATTCTTTGCAAATGACCATGATAACTCGGAATAGAACTGAACTTAGCATCCCATCCCACAATACCACTTTTTTTTTGCCGTTTACAGAGCTATGACGGCTTTTCATATGCTGCCCAATCAAATAAAGCAAATTGAAAATATAGGAACATTTAGAGAGCACACCATTCAATTTCTACATGCCAGATGTTTTTATTCTTTTACCTTTGGTGAATAACATATTTTTTAAAATATAATTGTCATATTTTTAATAATGGAAATATTTTAAATGAATACTTGAGATATCTTAAGGGTGTCGTAGACACCACTATTTTTTGACGTTGCTTTGTGATTTGTTTCATGTTGTTGGCAATTAAAGGAGATTATTATTATTATTCATTTATATTATAATAAGCACCCGACAGCAGTATTTTTTAATTTGCATTTATTTAGTGACAATATTTTTATCTTATTTGGGATTTTGTTAAAGACTTTAATACGTAATTTGTCGAAACACGAGATGTTTTTAATCTTAAGAATTCCGGTCTTTGATCTGTGCCAATTCTAGTATTATATTCATGAACTTCATTGTTAATCTGAAAAATGTCTACATTTTTGTATGCAAACAGAAGGCACTCGTAAATAAAACGAGAGGGTAATGTCCTCACCCCCAAGTCAACAACTGTCTGCCTCACATCTGACTGAAAACCCTTTCAGCATGATAAGAGTGCCCCCAAGCCATGATCACATAGCATGCCACAGTTTTTTGTTCTAAAAATGACTTTACATAGCATTTAAAGTTACAATTGTTAATATTTTAAATTTTAGAGGTTATATGTTTTGCTACATTTGCAAAGAAAGTGTTAAAGTCATCTGCAGTTAAATCAGTTTCGATTTTTTTATTTGTAATTCTATTTGAATTTGAGTTTATGACCTGCCAAGAAGACTTGGCCATGTTTTTAGAGCTCTGAATAAAATTAGCATTGGAATTTTGTTTTGCTTTAAAAATGTCATGCCTATATTTATTTCTAAAATTAATAATATAACTATGTAAATTTTGGGAAGGTCTACAATCATATATTGCACTTAGCAACCTTAGTGTTTCCCGCATTTGGCAAATTTCATTGTTAAACCATCTAATTTGCTTGCCCTTAAGAGTGGCTCTTCTTGTGTTGCATGGAAATGCTATATTCATAGCATGGGTTAGGATATTCAAGAACAAATCAAATTTCCCGTTTAAAGAGATATCTTTGAAGTAAACAAAATTCCAATCAGTACCTGAAATAAAGTTATACAATATCTGGCCATTAGAGGTAAAAAGTCTCAATGTAATGCTCTCTGACTTGGGGGCTTCCCTATATATGTCTATAAACAGACTCAATGAACAGTGATCTGACAGATAAGGGTTAATAACCTAAATATTAAAGTCAACAACATTTTGGAAATTTTGGAATATATTGTTGAGTGTACTGGATGCATATGTTGCTGCAAAAATTTGTTCAGTAAAACCGAAACTTTTTGTAGGATTTAGAAGTTCTCTTGATTAGTTTGAGTTAGAGTGAAAATGCACATTGAAGTCAAATCAAATCAAATCGTTTATTTCCATAGACATGTTCACATATATCGGAATTGTCATATGTAGTTAAAGTCAAATTTAAAGTAAAAATGTAATAAAAATGAAATAAAATAGTATGCCTTATATTAAATGTTCCAAAAGACCTACATTACAATATATTACGACATTTTAAAATATAAACATATAAATCTCTTCCAGAGAATAGATGTTCTGAAAGACCTACGCTACAATATATTTAGACATATTAAATCTCAAACATAAAAAACTCTTCCAGAGAGTAAAACGGATTTTCAGCCAGTATGGTCTTTAGTCGTCTTTTAAAAATGCACATACTAGGTATATCTTTCATATGTGTTGGCAAGTGATTGAATACCTTCAAGGAACTTATCTCAGGTCCTTCCCGAACCTGAGTCAATCTTTCAGCAGCATATTCTCTCAGAAGCAAAAAGTGGATGACACGAAGTCCTAAATGGGAGTCGAAACATGGTTTTCAGGACTCTTTTCTGGCTAATCCGAACTCGATCGATGCTGGGATGGTTGCCCCAAACCAGTAGACCATATAACAGAACAGAGTTTGCAGATCCATAGCAAAAGGTTTTAAGATTATCAATATTCACAAGGTCTCTTAGCCTTAGCAAAGCATAATTGTAGGAAGACAGTTTATTGCATACATATTCTGCATGAATGCTCCAGGAGAGGGGCTGATCAACCAACACTCCCAAGAACTCAACTGATTCCTTTTGTTTAATAATTGTGGATCCATTTCTAATAAGCAAACTCCTGTCCTGAGGGACTCTTAAAGGGGTGAAAAACATGAAATTGGTTTTTGAATTATTAAGACATAGCCCATTGCTCGCATACCAAGCTGAAATTGCATGTACACTACTATTAGCCTTGGCCCAAAGCATCTCATAGTTGTCAGCCTCAACAACAGTAGAGGTATCATCTGCAAAAAATGTGATATAACTATCATTTACCAATAGAGAAAGGTCATTAATAAACAGTAGAAAAAGTAGCAGTCCCAGCACACTACCCTGGGGCACTCCTGTAGTACACCATTTATGAGAGTAAAATAGTTAGTATTTAATTTAGAGAGAACTATTGAAAACACTCCTAGAAATATTTCAAAATTACCATTAGGTTAGGTTAGGTCTACAGATTGTAATAGTATTTAATTTTGAAGATTTGATTTCCACTGCAGCTATCTCGCAAATAGTATACCAATTCTTTCTTTTCTTGGCACACCAACTGTGGTTTACTTTAAATTACTGTACCGCCGTGGGCACTAGATTTTCTACAAAAACTTGATGACTGTATAGTCGCTAATCTTAATGAAATTCACCTCTTGTTCATATAAGAAATGCTCAGTAAAACATAACAAATCAAAGTTGTTTTTGTCGTTAAAAAGAGATTCAATTTCACCTGTTTTGTTTCTTAAAGAAAGTACATTCATATAAAAAATGTCAAATGTTTTGTCCTTTATTGTATTCTCTCTTGAGTCCTGAGGGTTTGATGGGGTTGATTCGTCCATAATGAAATCCTTGGAAAATTTTAAGGTTTACTTGTTGGGTTTCGGCAGGGTCGCAGATGGTGTACTTTGGCCATATCATGGGATCAAAAATCTTCTTCATCACGATCGAGTTTCCAATTTCTCCAAATTCAAAAATTGTACGTTATTTTGTTGTAGGTAGTTTTTCAATTGGTCAACTGAGGTATTTGGGTTCAACCGTGATATAAATACATGTCTTCTACTCTCCACAGCAGCTATGCCAAGGGTCTGAGTATTTTCTCCAAACATAGTCCCACCTGAATTATTTGGTCGTTTATGTGGTTTTGGTGGAACGCCACTAATTGAGTTTTGATCTGAATTTTGTGTCGTCTGGTCATTTCCCGCAAGATTAATGATCTTGCTTATAATTTGAAGTTGTGCTTCCTCTAGGACTTGTGTCTGGGATTTATTTCTCAATTTGGTTCTGTTCTTATTTTTGGTATTTGTGGGAGAACCAGCTCTAATTTGATATGCTGGTTTGACTTTATGTCTCACATTTGGCATCGGAACTTGCAAGATCTGCACATAATTTACATGTTTCCTTTACACATTGGTTACATATCCATAGCTGGGTATTCTCCTCATCCGTTTTACAGACACTGCACTTCCCCATTTAGTCGGATATCGAAAATAGTTTGCAAAAATATTTCGAATTTCACGTGTTTTTTAAGGTTATGTGGCGTCGAAATTGCCGATATTTCTTTTTGGTATAGGACTTTTAAGACCGCACTTTTCATTTAGGACTGTGTAAACAATATTTCACTTGATATGAATTTTGTATTTCGTTGTTTTCCCAGTTTACTAACAATTTTTCAATGTTTGAAAAAAACTAACACTTTTTGCTAAAATATTTGTCTGCCTTCATTTAGGTGGCGTTTTTTAATTGATATTTAGTTTAAAAGCTCAGAGGTTTATGGATTTTTAAAATTTTATTGACGACCATCTTAGAACAAAAACAAACCCTTAACCTCAATAGCCCACAAAAGATAGAAACATATTAGCAGCACAATATTTTATTAATTCAGATCTGAATGTTTTATCAAATTGGCTTAAAGTAAATAAATTAAATTTAAATTTATCTTTGGGTTTTGGGTAAAAATTTAAACACTAATAACTTGTATATTTCATTAGAAAGGTCAAATTTGCAAATAGTGAAATCCTTTAAATATTTAGGTATAACTATAGATGATAGATTACATTTTAAAAAGAGTATTAGTAAGAACTAGATATTTTAAAAGAATTTCTCCAAATTTAAGTTTTTATCCAAAAAAATTATTTATAATACTATTATCTATCCACATTTTCTATATGGTTCTTCATTTTTGTATTTGACAACGAAGAAATATTTGATAAATTACAAATTTTGCAAAACAAAGTCATGCAGATTTTACTAAATTGTGATAAATATACAAAAATTACTTTAATGTTGTTAGAAGAAAATTATTATTAGTTCAAATTTTTATTTATAAAATAAAAAATAATTCATTGCCCGAAAATCTAAGAACATTTATAAATGAAAACTGTGAAGAACATAATCATACAACAAGGCAAAACAAAGACTTACATTTAAATTATGTTTTTAAAGAGGTTGCTTATAAGTCATTTTTAAACTACTATTTATTATAAAGTCTCAGAAATCTTATAAAAAATTTTAAATTAACTTAAGAGATTATTTATTTAAGAATCAATTTTAAAAGCTGATAAGGAACAGAAAAGTATGGTTTCTGAAGCTAGTTTAGAGTAGTCTATAATATTTAGAATTTTATGCTTGAAAAATGTAAATTGTAGCATTTATGCAAAATAAAGAAATTAACTAATATATACGTCCAAGAAAAAAAACCTATTTTTATACTATTTTTAAGTTTCGAAAATAGACGAATTTAGCTTACCATTATCCCCTAAGAGAATACTGTGACCCTCTCAAGCTGTTGCACTCGCAATCGCCCTGAAGGACCGTCGATGCCTGACACTTGTCAAGCAGATTTCCCTTCTCCATCTCGCTCACTCCTGACTGGTTGATACTGTTGGCAGAGTTCCGCTGTCGGCAGAGGTAGGGTGTGTTGTTTGGTGTTGGGGTGTCTCTCCCCTGCAATAAAGCGAATATTTATTTATTATCTTTTAACTCGTTGAAATGACTTGAATTGGGTTAATAGAAATCAATCAATTTAGACCAATAACCGTATCGCCTGTAATTTTGTTGTTAATTAGAATTCTGAGTATCTTTTAAACTGCTGATTCAAATGTAGGTTTGGGATATCCAAACAACAACTAAACATAAGTATTAATTTGAATATTTTTAAATAGTGTAGTACCCAGATTTACATACTTTTGAAAGGTTTGAAGAGTGGTCGATTATCGATTCATCTGCTTAACCTCCTTCGAATTGATGGAGAAACTACATGAGTGATATCTTAAGGACACAATAGCAATCAGTACCCTCTAACACAGTTCCGGATTATGGATTTTGGCAGAGCAGGCTAATTTTAGCAACTCCTTTATCTTCCAAAGAATCACTAAACCATTCCAAAAGGATATGTGAAACTTAGCAAAGAAGATAGATTCAAAATCACAGAACTTTTTATTGAAGAAATTACACTAAATAAAACAAACCATGGAATTTTAACATATATTAGGTGAAAATGAGTACATTTTGTACATATTTATATACTGCCCATAACTTTTTAAATGGTAATGATATAGCGATAAAATAATCAAGTTCTTTAAGACATATATTTTCTCCTAATAAACAGTTTCCGCAACATCCAGCTAATCATCTATCTCAAAGATTATAATAACTATTTAAAAGAACTACGAAAAACCAAGCAAATATAAAATAACAAGTGTTTAAATAAAAGATGCTGATATTAGAACAGTAACAAATTGCCTCGAATGTCAAACAGGTATTAGCAAACTCAAAATACGATATCTTAGTAAAGTAACAAGTAGCAAGAAGCAGTTAACCCATCGGTCGTCCAGCGTTTGTGGAATCGCTATAGAGATATAAGTCTCTATAAAAGACGCATTGGACAAGTTCGTAAGAGGAAACCAAACCAAATTCAGGATCGTTTTCTAATCCTTCCATTGTTGTGTAATCGTATCACAACAGCAAAAGATCTTCGAATAGCCCTCAGATTTGAAATTTCCGTCCAGACAGTGAAAAATCGATGACCTGTGCGAAAATACATTTTAACACGGGATCACATAATACGATCACACAACGCCATTTAAAATTTGCTCCTGCACATTTGGGCTGGCAACTTCGACAATGGAAACTAGAACTCTTCACATACGAGTCAAGATGTCATTTCATTTTACTGACACAAAAAATAATTTGATATACTGTATACCTCTCACTGGGTGACGAGGACCGTGATTTCCACTTCAAAATTTTCTTAACAGTAAAGCGTTTCCTTGAAGTGTCTGAGGAGGTACTATCGGTACTGCTACCATCCTGGAAAAGAAAACGGGGACATGAGGAAGGGCATGGTGAAAAGGATATGAAGGAAAAAGGACAGTAAATATATAGGAAAATTTCATAGTGGACTCTTAAAAATATTTTACAATAAATTGTAAAATTTATTGACACCCTATACCTCAAAAACGAACGGACACGTGATTATTTTAGTCCTAAAATAAGGCAAAAAATTATGTCCTTCATTTTTAGCCTACAAAAATTTATTATATCTACAAGAGCTGTTAATATGTTTAAGCTGTAGTTCACAAGACAGAAAACAACATTTTAAGGTTGTTTGTTATGAACCCTCAGAATTTGCTAGAAAAAATAAACAAATAACAATTGGAAAGGACAGAAAAAATTACTCCATTTCGAAGATTTGACTTGATGAAGTCTAACTGAGAACTATATAATTGCCAAGTATATCAGAAAAATATTTATGTATTGAGTGTTTTAAAGCTTAATACCTTAACGTCTCTATTTACTATTTTTAGTATTTTGTCGGCGACTTCATGAAGCCAAATTTCTCAGATGAAGTAAAATATTATTTTTTACGTTTTAGTGTATTTTCTCCTCTTTTCCATAACGTTGCTTCTCACTTAGGTATTATTAAAAAATATATATTTTCTAAATAATATGTATTTTACACAACATGTATTCCATATATGCATATGAGTAGTAATTAATGCAAAAAATAAATTAAAAATATTGCTGAATCCCTAATTACTAGAACATGCAACAACTTTGGACCGAATTGCTTTGCCACTCCGTATATTACTAATAGCCCAGTCAACAGAGACAGTTTTGAAGGCTACCACAGGAATAATATAATTGTGGACTTTTTTTTTTCGATAATAGTATCTCTCGAGGGGCTGTTTAGAAATATGCAGAGAGTTAACATGTAGGCCGTTCAGTTCACACAAAAAATGCCAATATCTTCCAAATTATCGCAGATATTGCAAAATTGTTTAATTATAAATGTAGAACAGATTGCTACCTAAAAAAAAAGTTCATGTTTTTTTCTGCATTCGCGGATGTCTTCTTCCAAACTCATTTTGTATTACAAATAAGTTATTAAGAAATTTTTCCGCGCGCTTACTAATAAATTGAATTTTTTTCTTTTGGTACAAAAACTGTTTTTTTGTGGGTTATTTCTGCACGGCACATTTTTCAACAACCTTTTTGCAAAAAAAGTGCACTATAGCATATAGGCGCGTCGCCAAACCCTGATTACTGGACTATAATATAGGAAAGAAACCATAAGACACTAACATAAGCGACATTTTACTTTTACATAGAGGTACCTAGTAATACCATATAAAGAAATAAAAATAAAACATTTGCCTTTTATACGGCCAGAAACTATCTTTCCCACTATAACAAAATGAAAATAAATCATGAGTACTTCCCGTCACATATTAGATATCTGATTCCTGTATATGGGACTGGTGGACTAAATAATTTAGTAATATGCAAGTTTTAAGAATTCTATTCTGCTGATAGGTTTATTCACGTGGAGGACCTATACAGAGAACTGGGTATATGTCAACTGAATAAGCTATTAATTTTTGAGCAGTAGATACTACTAAAAAAAATATCACAAAAATGGTGTTTATTAAAAATCTTACTTAGATGTATCTTTGTATTTCAAGCTTGCACTGAATACAACCGATTGTCAGTTAATGTAATGAACCCTGGAACTTTACCTTTATAAAATAATTGAAATTATAGCCTCAAATTCAATAAGTCTAGAAATATTTCCGACACTATGATAGCTTTTTCTTTTTAATTATAGATATTGTTATGTTTTATATTCAATAAAGAGTTGCAGTACCACTGGTCATTAATAAATTTTAATATTAATCTTCTCGCTACCAAAGCTTTTAGGTACTCTTTAAAATGTAAGAGGATTCATATCAAGAGAAATTTCGGGTAAAGCAAAATGTTAGAGCGGAACCTAACCTAGTACATTTATAGTAAGCCAATGAACTTTGTACTGCATACTATCTTGTTGGGTTAAAGGCGAATAAAGGTCCAAGATTTATAAAACTTAATTTTTAAATTAATTAAATAATACCCAAAAGTTCCATTATACTATAGAATATGTATCGTCTTAACCTTTAGATTAAAAAAAAAAACACCTCTATCTATTATTTGAAGTAATTTGGAAGAAGGCAAAACAACAATAACCTATAATAAACAATAACTAATCTAATAACATTTTTCTTTTTTAACCAAACTTCTGTAAGCCTTACAGATGTGAGAATATAAGAATAAAATATGGAGTAGATAAATTGAATATGGTATTTTCATTTTGTTGCACTAGGGGGGTAAAATGTGTTTTTCCTATTTTACAAACTTATTAACGAAATGAGTTTTTAAAATGGTTTATTCGTCAGTGGCTTTTGAAAATTATTTTCTAAAAACTGATTTCGGGATTTTTTAAAATTCCAACCTTAAGAGGGTAAAAAGGGGTGAATTGTGTAACTCAATGTATATATTGTTACCACGTCTTTAGATACAGCGTTAAGCCTAAAAAATGCATATAAAAATCAATCATGTGAGAGCTGCTGACAAAACGAAAGAAATGCCTTGAGTTTTAAATAGGTAGTTATAAAAATTTTGTACTGAAAATCGTTTTTTACGCTGTAAAACTAATTACCTGCACGAAAAGCATCAAGACATAACACTAATCAACGACAGTTTTGTTAAATTTTTTTGCACACCTGAAAGCTTTAATGGCTATTTTACCGGCACAAGAACCTACAATTTGAGCCCAAAATACGTGTATGTAAATAAATCCATTTAATGTCACAAGTGAACGGGAGACGTGAGTACCACACGATGTTATCTTTGTCAGATTTACCCCAAGTCAACTTTTAGACGATCTCGAAAACGGTCTGGGCCGTTCAATTTCCCTAGTATATAGTTCAATGTAGTAAGTAGGAATTTGATGGGCAATGTAATATAAGGGGTGTTCCTTTTTAAAAAATAATAACTTTTCGGTCTGTCCTTTATGCTATTGAGTATATATAGTTTTCCAATACCTGTGCAAACAATTCTAGGAGCTCATATTTCCTATTTTTTTTTTGCAGTGATAGAATATATCGAAGTGAAGGGTCGAAAATCGCCTGATCAGCCTGTACGTGAATACACAACAAACTTCAATAGAGATACGGGTTACGGTCTACATCACAGGTGGAAACCAATCTTAACACAGGGTCACGGTTCAGCTAGCACAAGGCGGGTATAAAAGCCCGCCGGAATGTCTCCGAGCTTATTCAGTCTTCAGATCTTGTACAGTAACGATCCCTGAAGATGCCTCGTGTAATTGAAGGCGAAACGTCGGATAGTAATTCCAATTTGACATTATCTAATCCCAACAACCAAGCCGTAAAAGCTTTCGTTCAATGTTAATATTATTGACTTTAGCACAGTTCGAAAAACGGATTACAAAAAATTATATTATTTATGAAAAAACGAGTGGCCTGTGAGTGTAAAATAAAAACATTTTATTGTGAGTTTCTGTTCTTTGCTTAGTATTTTGAACGGAGTGCAGAAAATTGGGTGCTGCGGAGTTATTTCATTTTTCATTTCATTTATTTGTCACAAAAAAATATAAATTGATTTAAAACTTCAAATTTGGTAAATGTAGAAGGTGGAAACTACAGTAGCGTATTCTTTATTGGCGACAGGCTACAATACTTAGTATGAAAAATGTTAAGTTAAAAATCTTCTTTGCTGCTGCTAACTGGCAGTTTTTGGGGCATTTATATGCATTTCTGTCACCATTTGTCAATTAATGTAATGAACACCGAAACTTTATCTAGATTTATAAAAGAATTGAAACTACACTTCAAATTTAATTAGGATAGAAATATATTTCCGACACCTGGTAGCTTTCCCTTTTGTTTTTTTTTTTAATTATAAATATTGTTGTATCTTTGTATTCATTAAAGAGTTACAAATGGGGTTGTCACTGATACATTTAATATTAATATTCTCAATACGAAGGCTTTTAGGCACTCTTACAAATTAATATCTAAAAAAACAAATGTAAATGTAGAAGGTGGAAACAATAGCAGCGCATTCCTTATTGGCGACAGGCCACAATATTTAGTATGAAAAATGTAGGTTAAAATTCATCCTTGCTGTTTCTTCTAAAATAATAACTGGCAGAATTTTTGGGGAATTTATACGTCTCCTACTCAAAAAATGTCATCTTTTCAGCACACATATTCTGGAATATTCTGCATACCACATTTGATACAGAAAGAGCTAGCTGCATTTGCTTTAATTGCTATTTCGCAAAATAATTTATGTCTTTAACTTGTAAATGATTATTTCTGAACTTTTCATTTACTTCAGGTTCAGCTGCTACTTGCAGATACGCAATTTTCCCCTAATGACTCTTTTCAAATCGGATCGTTTTATCATTTTAGTTAAGCTAAATCAAAAAGAAATAATACAATTCACTAAAATTTTAATGATATATGTTTAATAATAATTAGCATCTTAGTAATATACAGGGTATCTCAGCTGAGAAAGACCGATTTTGGAGGTTAATAATTCAAAGACAGAAGACTTAAGTGACAATGTAAAAATGGATGTTCGTTACGCAATTTACGATTTATACACATCAAAAACTAATATAACCCTTCAAGTTTTAAAAGACGCTTTAAAAATCGAGGCATAATGGAAATTGGACTAAAATCGTTGTCAAAATTAATAAAAAGGTTGGGTTTTCGATATAAAAAGGACTGCAATCGAAGATTTTTATGCGAGTTGCCACATATAGCAAGTCAGCGTATCCAGTTTTTAAGGGAATACACAGAAAGTGTTAATTCAAAATTTAGAAAAGTGGCATTTTTAGACGAGACTTGGATATTTTATAATGGAATTGGTTAGAAATCTTGGCAGGACGAGTCTGTAAAAAAAGTCAAGAGAAAAAAGGGATGTGGGACGGGAAAACGGTTCATCATTTTGCATGCAGGATTTCTCCCAGGTGCAAGTTTATTGTTTTCTTCAACATCCAAAAGTATGGACTACCATGATAATATGAACAGTGAACTGTTTGAAAAGTGGTTAAAAGAACAACTGATTCCAAATTTAGATACTCCATCTTTAATCATTCTGGACAATGCATCTTATCATTCAAGAATCTTAAATAAACAACCTACTTCATCCTGGAAGAAAAGTCATATTTATGACTGACTAATAAAACAAAAACAAAATCCTTTACCCAATATGCTGAAACTAGAACTTCTTTTAATGGCAAAATCTATTAAAAAATAAACAATATATGGCGTAGATGAAATATCACAGGAAAATGGACATGAGGTTTTACGACTGCCGCCATACCATTGCCAGTTTAACGCAATAGAATTAATATGGGCTGGCGCAAAATCATATTACGAAAAACACGTGAACGATGGTCTTACATCAGATGAAGTGCAAAATTGTTTGGCAATATTCATTAAATTATATTTCGCCGGAGTACTGGAAGAAATCTGTGGAACATACGGAGAAATAAATATGGGATTGGTGGAATCGAGAACGAGTTCTAGATGTCGAAATAGCACCATTGATCATTGCGCCATTTGAGGAAGACTCAGAAGATGAGGACTTTTTAAGTGGTGATGATATTTTTTAGTCGATAATATTAAAAAGTTTCTGAAGGATATTAGTCTTTGACGTGTATAAATCATAAATTGCATTATGAATATCCATTTTTGCATTGTAACTTAAGTATTTTGCCTTTGGATTTTTTCATGTACATTTCTTAATAGTCTTCGGAAGTAAATTATGTTTTTTTTCATGCACAAGTTTCTGTAAATTCCTTATCCCGATTTTCAGAGCTTTTGCCACTGGCTCCTGGATATTAGCCAGCGAATTTTAATTTAAAAATTTTTTTATTAGATTTGACACCATTTTTTGCTTACTTTTTTAGTACATTTGTAGGCAATACATAAATAATTATAGAATACTTGTTCCAATTTTAAAGCGTGTTTAAAATAAGTAATTTTTTTTATTAATTATAAGACAAAATTTGATATATAAAAATCGGTAAAATTGCTTTACCAGAAACTCTGTATATATATATATATATATATATATATATATATATATATATATATATATATATATATATATATATACATATATATAGCCTGTATTTTTCGCATGCATGGTCCTTAATTTTAGACTGAAATTTGAAGAAATCGGATAAGTAGTTTTTTAGCTATGCCGCGAAGAGTCAGACTGACGGACAGACATACCTACACACAGACGGAATTGAGAAAACATGTTTTCCGGCATCTAGGGACCCTTAAACGTAAAGATCTGAAAAATCTAATTATCTTGTGTTTTTAACAAAAGGGTATAGTATTTTTGCAAAATAATTTTTTTTTTGTTATCACAATACAAAAAAGTTTTCTTTGCATAGGGGTGGCCCGTATTTAAATAAATGACACTGTACAAGTGGTTAAATTTTTAGGTCAAGCGGGGCTCATAATTTTTGGTGATTGATAAAAAAAATCTCACTTTCATTAAGTAGCTGTATAAACAGAACATATCCTGATTGTTCTACTGATTCGAACCGCCTTCCGACTTTATTAAGGCGCTTGCCATTTTGTGTATTTTTGTTTTTGCCAACCAAAAAATTTTAACCAAATACATATTTAGCGAATTTTCTTATTTAATCCCTTGGCATTTAATATATAACATAATATTAAGTGGCTATCTTAATAATATTGCGTAATATAATAAAAAAAACTATTTCCTTTCTCACTGTATATTTGTAAACAGCCCATCGAGATTTAATAGCTCTATAAAAGAATCACACATTTATTTGCTTATTGGGTATATAGATTTTAATAAAAAATATCTTTACGGTACTAGGAACAAAACTTGCGCGGGTAACTGCCTTGAAACCAACGAGGTCATTAGCATAAATTGATTGTTTTATTGAAAATACAAATAAAAAAAAAATTATAAAGATAATTTCCTCAAATGGGGAATGTTCTGTATATAATGTTAGTATATAAGCTGGATTTTACTGACCGTAAAATTATACACAATAGCAAGAAACCTTAAATTGGAGTCTTCCGATACACTCTTTTTGGAACATTAAAAAATATTACTCTTCTGTGTTCAAACAAGGAAAAAGAAAATAATCAAAATGTTCATTATTCTATGCGGAAAATCGTTGGACTGCATAAGTAAAGACTACTGTTTTCTCGGCTTAATTGTATAGGAAGACTCCATCATTAACACGCAAAAACTTTATCACTAACAAACAAACATACAACACCCATTACTGCTTACTGTCATTTCTTCTAACATTACCGGCAAAATATCATAGAACATATATATTGGAAAGAGAGGCAGTCGGAGCATTATTTTAGATCTCATGAAGGTCTTACATTGTTACACATCGATGTGCCAAATATTAAGTTTCTATTAAAATAAAGGAAACACACTTATCAATATATATTTTCTTAACCAAAATTTAAAAGTAGTTTAATAAAATAAAAGTAATAACATTCTTTGAAACTACATACCTTAGAAGGTCCACAGCAGGTATTCTTCACGCAGTTGTTTGCTTCTTGGGACGATTTCGGACAATCCAGAACACAGTCCTCAGTTGCAGAATCTGGATACCCAACTCTAAAATGAGGTTAATAATTTAAAACAATATTTAATGAATTTTGATTTTATACAAATTTATGTTAGACTGGTAATCCTAGAGAAGGCAATCATTCATTTTCAAAATGATTATTTGTTTGGCCTATTATATCATCCTGATTTGGATGTTTCAAAGGGGTGTTGTCAACTCTCTTTCAATGAGTAAAATGAAAGACATAATAAATATGTATGAACAAAATTTATACTTGCTAATAATATTAAAAATTCATTTTAAAGTGGTTCTAATACTGTAATAATAAGATCTGTAATAGTCCATTAAATATATATAATTATTATCAACAAATAACCTAAATTTAAATACAAGCCATTGCTTAAAAATCGACAAATCCGTCGAATTTTTGTGAATCGCTGAGTAGACGATTTTACAACTAGCAAAATCGCAAATCGAATAAAGGGGTGCTGTTTTGCATAAGAGCGTTGTTTTTAGGCGATTTGTTTTTAAGCTTTTACAATATAACTTTGATTTTCGATTATGTAAATAAAAATATTTATTAAAAAGCAAATTTTAAGTACAGTAATACAACAAACTGGCGCCAGTCGTGGTAAGATCGAGCAACTTTGGCTGAACAAGATCACCCTAAATGACAACAGTGGATCCCAATCCTTCAACCACAAGAACAAAGAAGCTCCACTTTGCACATAGTGACTCTATCAACTTAGCAGAACACACGTCTACGGAAGGAACACCTAGTGAAGCCCCTCATAGAACCAACTGCTCAGAATACAGCTAGCGATGTTTTTACTATTTTTGTAAGTAACGAATCATTACGATTATTTAAAAAATAATTTCATAATCAATCTAATTAATTTTATTAACAAATTATCACTTAACTGTTTTCTGTATTGGGTTACACTTATAAACCCACATATTTTGATATATGTTATTTTGCTAATTGACCTTCTAACTACCTTTTCTACCACCCGTCACAATGATCAATTAATATACCTTTATACCGAACCGCGCTCTTTGAGCGGTGTTTTTCTTATGTGATTCCCAAACTATTTAATTCTGAAATAAGAAATAACTTTGTGAATTGTCAATATGCGTTGTTTAAACACCGATGTTTAATGTTTAGTACTTGATATATAATAATCATTAAGTATTTAGTATGCCTAAATTTAGTATTGTAATGTTATGTGTTTCATGTAAAACTATTTATTGTAGGTTTAGCCCGTGCGATATCTGTTAAGTTTATCTTATGTATAGTTAAGTATATTATAACATTGTAATTTGCTTTGTACATGCTCAGTTAAGAAAACAGCCATGCGAGTAAAAAATAAAGACGTTTCTTCTTCTTCTTTAATGATCTTGTGTCGAACCCCAAAAATCGTATAGCCCTAATAAGCCCATCCAACTCAATAAAAGACCTAATAACGAACCCCTTAGATTTCATAACTGTGGTCGCATTGGTCACATGGCAAATGAATGTAGCTCACGTGTATATATATATATATATATATATATATATATATATATATATATATATATATATATAAAAGTTCATACTTACTTGGAAGTTGTAGGAATATCCATATAATCAATAAATTCTGGCTGGATTGTCGTCGAGTGGATTCCTTCATTGTGGAAGAACTCTTTTACCTTTTCGGCAATTTTCATATATTCCGATAAGTTACGACACCTGAAAAAAAAAACAATATATAAAACTACAGGGTAAAATATTAAACTTGAATAAATTCTATAACTTGGATATTATTCACAATTTGCAAAAATTCTTGTCTTGTGTAGTTATGACTTTACTATCGTTTCTTCATTTTAATTTATTTTTTGAGATTAGCAGAACATGTTTGACAAAATACTTTAGTAACATGTCTTACACCTAATATCAACTGTTTTAAAGAAAATGTTAATGTCAAGTTCATTTTGGGGCATTCAGAGTCCTCTACCGGAAGTGTCGAATTTTAACTGGAAGTTGATGTCACCTAAATTCGTTTTCAAGACACAGGGTGGTTAAATATTTTTTAGTTTTTTTTTGACGAGCCTCGTACATTTCTAAAAATGATTAATTAAAATTTGGCACACGATACACCGCCATTGGCCATAATACATTTTGGAAAATTATGCAGAATGTGACTTTTTATGGGGTCGTGACTCTTTGACCGTCCCAAATAAATTCTGCAGCGACCCTGTCCTAGTTTGGGGTTTTATTTATTTTTTTAATATCTCTTGCAATTTCTTGATTTCTTGCACGGAATTGAAGAAAGTTAGAAAAATGTGTTTAATACATGGACATTTTTAGACGCTTCTAGGTTGTAAATTTAAATAAATAATAAAAGCAAATGCAAAAAACCATTAAAACGACCCATGCTTTTAAACGCATCTTTCTAAATTTTTCAAAACGATGGAATTTCCAATATAATTGGACTTTGAATTTAGATATAGGACGTTTACATGTTCTGCTATTCCAAAAAACTAATTCTTACACGGATGACGTCATGCTCAAATCGATACTGCCAAGAAATCCGAAGTCGAATAAGTCACTTTTGACGGGTAAAATATATAATAAATGATGAATGGTTTCCAAGTTATAGAAATTATCCCACAGTATATATAGATTAATTTCTGTTGTGGCGAGTTCACGATGTCACTATAATTAATGAATATAAAAAGAAGGGATTATTTCTAGATCACACCACTATTGTTATCTTATAACCCGTTTACAGTATTTCGATATTATTTTTTAAGTTTCTGAAATATAGGGCACTTTGTAAAAAAAGTCCTCCACACTTTCTGAACACAAAACAAATATATTGTTAAATCAAAATTTTTCTTGGGTTATATGGTTCTGAATTAAACTCCAGAATGGTTGGTCAGTCACCATTATTTAATGAAAACAGTACGTCAGTACTAATCAGTTTAGCCGATAGAGCCATAAAACTGAGCAGTGCTGAATATAGACAACAAGCCACCAATAAAGCAAAACACGTACTTTCTTTAAATATTTACCTTCAAAAATTAGTTGACATTGTTTTTGGGGAAAGACGTGAAATATATATTAATACTTTAAATTCTCAAAACTCAAAATCATACAATAAAAATAACCAAAACTATCTCACTTTACCTTACATCTCACGTCTATCAGAGAATTTTAAAAAACATGAAATTAAAGTCAGAAAAGAAATAATTTGGTAAATCTCAGCTATTTAAAAATACCACAGAATAAGAAAAGTAATTATATATATATATATATATATATATATATATATATATATATATATATGTATAATAAAATAAAAATAAAATAAAAAATCTTACTGAACTATAATAATTATCCTACCCAAGTAGGTAAGTGTGTACCTAATATGAGCTGAAGCAATAATCCTCTCACCAGCCAGCTGCCATACGTGGAATTCGTGCACGGCCAGCACACCATCGACGTTTTGTAAAAGTCTCTGCTGGATGGCGTCCACCTGAATATGTGTCGGAACTGTCTGCAAGAGAATGAGGGCGGAATCCCGCAACAAAGGCCACACTGAATATAGGATAAGAACGACGAGCACCAGAGAGAGGGCGGGATCGATGTATTTTTTGTACTCCCAATTAGTTTGCCAATACACCTGAAAGAGTGATGGGAAATATTAATGTTATCGGTTGAATTATACGATATTTTGCGCGTTGGAAGGGGGGGAGGGGGGGTTGTATATTTTGATTAAATAGATGATTGTCCTTAACCCATTAACCGCCGAGGATAGAAAAGCTTTAAAAAAAGTGGCACATTTTCGTACCTTTGATTAATAATGGTGTATAATATTCACAAACACTTGATATTTTTGACAAAAAAACGCTGTTATTATTCTCTACATTTTCTCCTTGCACCTTCAGAACTGTTTGTTACTATATGGCCAATTCTATTCTTACTTCATCTGGTAAATTATTTTTGCTTGGTTTCCCTTTGACTACTTATGATCGTTCTGGCTCTCTTTCTTCCATTTCTGATTGCCGTTCATCATCTTCCTGCCCCTCTTCAAACTTCAATTTACGCTCTAAAATTTAACTTAGACATGACACTTTCGTTAGCCAGTCTAGAGTTTTCATGCGTTCACAACTGCACTATCAATTACGTTTTTGAATAGGGACCACCATCATTTCTTTCCTCGTAGTCGGATTCTGTATTAAAATTATTTCTGCTCATATATTTTCTAACAAAAGTCACTGCCTTGTCTACGTCTTTAGACAAATACCTTTCTATTTACATCAAATTTTCTAGGATTCTTTTCAGTGGCCCATGAGTCAAAACAAAACCGTTATCATCGCGTGCATATTTCGTGGAAAAATTAGTGATAAGATCGTAGAGGTTTCGATCAAAATCCTCCTTACATCTTAAACAGATAGGGTATAGATATATATGTAGAATTAGTCGCTTTTACCCAATTGGCAGAAGTATTTTTGCTCAGATGTTTAGGCCATAAAATGGTCTCTCATTTGTCGAAAACCGCACCCGAAAATGTCCACTATGCTTTTCATTTAGTTCACTATCTTTTGTCGTAATTTAGTTGGCGTGCCTTTATAGCAAACATAACCAATCATAACATATTTATTAATAAGTTATGTCTATCTATTTGTTTGCAGCATTACTCGGTTAACTATAATCTACCTTCCAAATTTTGACGGAAAATCAAGGGCTGATGAACTGATAATAATTTAGTAAAAATCCAATATGGCAGCTTAATACAATTTTTAAAAATCATTATAAAAAATCTACTTATTTATTGATTTTAAATTTCATACAAAAATCAAGCGTGACATAGAAATTAATTGGTAAAATTTTGATATGAATCAAATATGTCGGAAAAAATGGTAAACTAATAAGTTTAAAAAATCCTTGTAAAAAAATTACTCATTTATACGAATTCAATGTACAAGAATTAAGAGTAGAAGAAATCTTATAAGACGGAACAAAATGACTTTTCAGTGAGAAGTTTGGAAAAATTATTACAAAAAACTTACTTATTAAAGTTTTTTAGGAAAGTTTAGGTCAAAAAAACTATAGCAAGAGCCCAACTTTTTCATTTTATTATTAATAAAAATTTTATACAGGGTGATCTAAAGGGGCTACGTTCAGAAACAAATTGATCTAATGATAAGTTAACATGGACTAAAACAAATGGGATAATTGGCCGAATATAAAAATTTTTTGATGTTTTTTCTGAGGGTTTTTTCACAGTTTAAAAAAATCAATTTATGATAAGCTTTTTGAGCATAAGTTTTAATTTAGAGCTTTTTTACTCTTTCAATTTTAACAGGTCTGCATATATTTACTAAAATCGTAGCAAATTATCAGTTAATATTCGCAACAGACTTGAAAACAGAATTAGAAGAATTAATTTATTACCACGACCTGAAATACATCGGATAACGAGTCCGATAATGGAGGTTGGCTGACAGATAACGATATCAGTATCAAAATAGAAGATAATATGTACTATGCTGTTTACTGTGATTCAATGTGGTACCTGGAGTGGATTATCCATAGAACAGATGAAAATAATTTCCATGTTAAATTAACTATAGAAAAAAAAACAGAAAATTTTTATGGGCCCAAGAAGGACGATGTCGACGTAGTTCACAGGAAGTTAAAATGCTAGAATGCAATCCATTCCAGTTTTCCGAATTAGACAGAAAAGATATATACAAAAAATTGTCTCTATTTTAGGGTTTTTATAGGTATACTAAAATGGTCAACGATTATAGTTTAGTAAACCCTTAATATTATTTATTGGCTAGATAGTTATTATCTGTAGAATGTATGAGAGTGCCTGGAATGGTAGTGGATTTATATAGTATTATAATGGAATTCTGAGGAATCATGTAAAATGGGCGAGGAATTTTGTGGAAATGCTATGGAATTATGCACAAAAGTGTTAGTTAGTTAAATATATGTTGTCTGTCGACAAGAATATAAAGGGTTTTTATTAATATTATGGAGTTTACAGTCTACATAAATATCAGTTAGAAAATACAAAATATAGCATCGACTTTGTTATTTTAAATAGTACACTCTGTATAATAGTCTTTTTAGGTGAGTCTCTTCTTACTGATTACAAATATACCATATTTGATACCCTTCCCTTAAAAGCCGAGATAATTGATAAAAACCTTGCTATAAAAGGGAATGTTTTAAAAAGAGAGAATATTCTAATTTCTACACGCAGAGCCTATAGGAGTACACTGAATCTTACAGCAGGAATTTCGTCTTTACATATATCAAACCTGGTATTTATAATCAGTGAAAAGATAGATACCCATTTAATAAAACCATATTGTACATCAGGGTGTTCCATTTAAAATAAAAAGTCGAAACTCATTTATTACTTTCTAAGTGTCAATTATTTATTTATTGAGCAAATGCTGGCAGTCCACATAAAACATTAAAACTATTGTAATAAATATTTTTATTTCTTAAAATAATTTTTGTACCCCGTTCAAATTTTAATACAATTTGCTTTCGAAGCCCAGTCTATTGTCATTACATCTTGCATGTAAAACCTTAATCTATTATAACGATAAATCAATGAAATGAATCAAGTATATAAAAATCATTTCAAATCTTATATATCAGTTAATATCTTGAAAGACCTTATCAAATCAGCATTATAAATAATATATCTTAAATAGACATTCCTAATCACTTTCCAATCAGTTCAAAAAATCTAACTTAACTTAATTTTTTTAAATCAGATACATCCTTATAACGATGTTTGTTAATCTCAAATTTGGTGAAATTTATAATCAGTGTACACATTTACTTTATCAATTTTAGTTAACCGCCCGTTGGATAGAATATGTTTCGTTAGGGCGATATCGAACGGCAAAATTAAAAAAAAAATATATTTTTAATAAAAAAATTATACTCTTAACAATGAGGTTGAAATTTGGTATGTGGATTGGTATTATCAAAGGGTTGTTTTTGACATTTTTTTTTCGTTTTTTCAACCATTGTTCCGCCCCATTTAACGTGTCTGATGAAGTTAAAACCCTAAAGCAAGTATAGGGTTCACTTAGAATATAAGCCATAAGATACCTGTAACGCGTAATTTTTTTTGTCATGAACTTGTCAAGAGAGTCATTATTTCATATAATTGAACATTTACTATTTGAGCTAAATAGTTTCCATTGTACGAGTTCGAGTGTGAAACACAACAGTTGGCGACGAGAATAATGGTCAAAGAAAGAAACATTACAGAAGAACTACAACAAACTCTTTTAACTTTTATCAATATACAACAAGATAATAATCAAAAGCAACAGGATCTATTATGAGAACACAACAAGAGTTCCTTGTACATACAACTAATGCTTTTGGCGCAGTTTTATTAACAGGGAGTAGTGATGAATTCCATATGGACACTTTGGGAAACTCTATTAGCGAATTTCATTATGAATCTGGTTTAACATCTGATTTATGGTTTTTAAAATTTGAAAGTGTTTTTAAAGAAGACGCAAAAAAACTTCCCGATGATGCAAAAGTAAGGCTATTACTAAGAAAATTAGAAAGGAATGTCATCAGCAATATATTAATTTTATATTATTCAAAAAAATCAAAGATAAACCAAAATGTTCGAAAAAAGAACGTCTTTATTTTACTCAAGATTTGAGTGCATGCAGATTTTTAATTCTGCCTGTGATGATTTTGTAGCTTTTGCGGCCAAGGAAATAAACA
Organism: Kuschelorhynchus macadamiae; assembly: GCA_030620095.1. Classification (NCBI taxonomy): domain Eukaryota; kingdom Metazoa; phylum Arthropoda; class Insecta; order Coleoptera; family Curculionidae; genus Kuschelorhynchus; species Kuschelorhynchus macadamiae. The sequence goes on from JAUTXW010003750.1 coordinate 1,134,714, forward strand.
CTGTGAGAAATTTTTCATTCAAAAAGTTTCAAGAACCTCAATGCTATAAAACAAATCATAAAGCGAAAAATGATTCAGGAGAATCCCTGCCTATATCATGAGAATTTTTAAGTAATTTTATATTTAAGGAGAAAACTTATACCGGAACGTGTTTTGTTACACCAGTTAAAAGATTGAAATTTCTGGGAATTGATGGGATTAAAGACTTGGTGATGTTTCAATAAACTCAATATGCAATAACTTTCATTATGTGAATATTGTTAACAAAATCTTAAGAAATACTTTAAAGGATCCCTTTCCAAAACTATTTGAAGAAACATTGGGTTGTTGCACAAAAATGAAGATAGACCTTAATGTGCAACCAATAAAACCTGTTTTTTGTCCAAAGAGACCTGTTGCCTATAGGGTAATAGACAAAATGAATGAAGAGCTAAGAAGATTACAAAACCTTAATACTATCTCACCAGTCGAGTACTAGTAAGAATTTGTGAAGATTACTCAACAGGACTAAATCAAGCACTAAATTCGCCTCATTAGCCACTACCAACAGTTGAACACATTTTTTCTAAGTTAGCCAATGCACGAGTATTTAGCATCCTCGACCTTTCTGATGCTTTTTTACAAATAGAAATTAATGAATCTTTTCAGGGACTTTTTGAATATAATAGAATGCCATTTGGTATTAAAGTGGCTCCATCAATTTTTCATCAAATAATGGATATAATGGATTCCCAGGTACTGCAGCCTATATTGATCATATTCTGGTTTCTGGTGAAAATTGTGAAAAGCAGCACAAAAATATTTTTAAGGTTCTTAAATGTATTGAAGATTTTGGATTTCACTCACTTAAACAAATGCAATTTTTAAATTAATGAAATAAAATATTCAAGTCATATTATCAATGCCACCTCCCCATTTCTTGGGGCTATTAAGTATTATGGAAAATGTATCAAAAATATGCATGACTTAAGACATTCTTTGGATAAACTGTTCAAAAAATATCAAATTCGAATGGACTCAAGGGTGTTAAAATGTATTTGAAAAACTGAAGAAGATATATTACAATCAAATTTATTACTAACATATTACAATCCCCATCAAGAAATAATACTTGCAGCACATGCAAGTAATTTTGGAATAGGTGCTTGCATTTTTCATAGATTTAATAACGGTTTGATAAAAGCGATTCAACATGCTTCTCGAACATTGACCGAAACTGGGAAGAAATCCAGACAGATAGAAAAGTAGCACAAGCCTCTAATCTCAATTTTTGGATCGAGAAAGGGAATTCCAATTTCTACAGTTAGTCGTCTACAAGATTGAAAGCATACGATTTCAACACTGAATGTATCAAAACTACAGATTTTAGGTACGCGGATGTTCCATCCTGTTTAATAGACACCTAAATTGATGAAAAAGAAGACACTATAATAGCTTCAATAAAACTTGAATTTGAAGAGATATGTCATATTTTCGAAAAAGTATTACAGATTTTACCCATAATATTTAGCACAATTCACATAATTCTACAAAAAAAATTAAATTTTGTTCACTCTTCCTGGCCTTTAGATAAAAAACAACTGAATGCAAAAGAAATTGCATATTATACCCGCAAAGATTCACTCTCGTTTGTGAAAGGTGGCCTAATGTAAATAGTCGCATTGTAATCCCAGCTATTATGCGACATGACATACTCAGGCAACTACACTAGGTACATACAATGCCCATGGCACATTTCAAGCAAAGCGTGGCAACGACGTGAAGAAGAAATAGTACATCCCATTTTACCATTCAAAAACTGCGAGAAGTAATGCAAAGACTTGGTATTTCAGAAATTATAGTCTCAGATAATGAATCACAATTTACCAGTGAAATGTTTAAGCATTATAGCTTAAGTCAAGGGATTGAAATATACGAACAGTTCCTTATTGGCCCAAAGCTAATGGCGAAAGATTTGTAGATACTTTTAAAAGATCACTAAAAAAGTTCAGGAAGGAGGAACAACCAGAACAGTTACACATAAAACAGTTTTTACCAGTTTACTGGTCCACTCCAAATCTTAGCTCAAATGAAGGGAAATCACACGACAAGTATTATTAGAAAGAAAAATGAGAACTATTTTTGAACTCCTAATACTAACAGATTAGTATACAGCTAATAATGATCCGAGAAGCCAAAAAACACAATTATACATAAATAATTTCAACCTGAGGACAATATATATGCCAAGATTTTCAGAAATAATAGTTTCCATTGCATGTTAATGTAGATAATGCCCATCATATGTTTAAGTGTTTGGTCTTTCATTTTAGAGCCGTCTTTACAAATGAGCAAATGTATGTTGTAGTTCTTGACCTCCTGAGAAAAAGATACCATGGGCAAGTAATCACAAGATAGTTATTGACATACAAGGTCTTAAACTTTGCCCAA